>SNQJ01S0172094.1:11523-32046 GCA_010110895.2 Picea sitchensis
GAATGAGATCATAGAATATGCTAAGAATGGAGTACCAATGTTCGATATTAATGGAGTACAATTTTTCAGTATGAATGGAGTACCAATGTTCAATTGTCAGTATGGTTTGGACTATGAGTTATGGAGCAGAAGGACGAAAGTATTTTTATAGGCATAGGGATATGATGTTTGGCACTCAGTTGTTATAGGATACAATGCTACAAAGAAACCAAAGACTGTAGCCAAGAAGGAATTAAAGAAGAACAAAAACAATAGCAATGGATTTCATCATGGAAGGATTACCTTATTCAATAAAGGACAAAGTGGGAAAATGTTCATCAACTAAAGAACTTTTGGATAAGCTACATAATATCTATTATTCTTGTTGGCGTATAAATATGCTTAGTATATTACACTCATTTATATGTCAATATGAGATTCGTAATCAAAATATTTGTTACACTATATGTGTCGAAAATAGGTAACCTATCTATGTATGTTGTATATAGCTCAAGCAAGAAATAATTAATAAAATAAGCCTTTGTTTCTAGAATATATGAATGCTTCACAAAACTTTAAACTCAGAAGATAAAACTGATAACAAAACTCTCAAGAAAACACTCAATTGAAAAGGCTCTTGCTTAGATGGAAAGTTTGTTCAGTACGGGCTCATGAAATGAAGAGATGAACTTAGATCTTGCTTCTTATAGCAATTGAAAACAGTAATCAACAATCCACTTTATTCACTCTTAGACAAAAATCAATCATAACTCTATTAAGTCCAATCAAACCTTCTTTAATATAGGAAACAGTCAATATGATTGAGAGACTTCATTATATGGAACATGAAGCTGAGAGATGAAGTCTCATGGTTCTTGTACCTACTAAGAACATTACAATTATAAATTCAAAACAATAGCATTTGCTTTCTTAACAATCCCACACATTTATCAAACTCTTATCAATTAAATATCAATCTGCAGAAATGGAAATGAAACTATCTACTATGTTCAATGTCTAGTCATTTACTCATGCTAATTCAAAATCAAATAACTTTATACTGAACTTAAAATGCATTTAAAATCATTTACAACACACAACTATTAAATGTTCACATTCACACAATTGACTTACAACACACAAAGACATGTACAGGGAGTTTTACCTTGGTTGGGGTAGTGGGCCCTTATCGAACCAACAAGGTACCTCTAAAGAGATAACAGACTAAACCGCTTTACTCATGCTCATGAATTGCACAAAAGATCATTTGTATTCCTTCAATTTATCGATTGAATCAACAATTCAACATTTCGTTCAACATGACAATATGTATCATTCTCTACTTGCTACTTGCTTCATTACTTATTACTTCCTATCATCTATACAACATCCCTTATAAAGAAGGTGATCTGTTATTACCAAGATCTAAAGATTATCAAATGGTTTTAAAATATTACAATTGGTAATTCATATCGAATCTCTAGGGTTAGACTTCATCCTCATGACACAAAGTGCATGAGCGATCAAGTCTAGCATGATCTCAAAAACTACCTCAAGATACTTCCATCCAACCAACTTCTCGAAATCACCACCAGCATACTCATTCAACATGTAAATCCTGTAGACAGGGGTTTAGTACCGGATGAACATAGTCACAACTATGGGTACCGTACTAGCGCAAAGGTAGTACTGGAATAGGTGCAAGACTGGTACCGGATGAGGCACTAAGCTGGAGGTACCGGATGAGGCACTGAGCTGGTGGTACCGGATGAGGCATTGTGTTGGTACCGGATTAAATGTTGAGCGGGTAGTACCAGAAGAAGCATTGTAGAGTACCAGAATAGGTGTTGAACTGGTAGCACCAGATCACTATAGAGTACCAGATTAGGAGGAACATTGGTATCGGATCAGACAGGGTATCGGATCCAACGAAGTATTGCATCCAATGGAGTACCAAATCATGCTATTGTTGCAATATCGGATCAGTGAAGTACCAGACGAAGTTTCTTAAGAGTCAAAGTGATTAGGAACATAAATAATCAATCATTTAATCAAATTTAATCAATAAAATCAAACAAATCATTCTTTAACATAAGTTACCTCTCTATGCACATGGACAAGGTCACAAAGTGGGTTTGTGGAGGGAATGTCAATCATATACACATATCATAGGTAAAATAAACTCAGATAGAGGATAATATAGGATAATATAAGTTTCAAAATGGAGACTCAACATTTCCCCCATGCTAAAGTCATTGCATGTCCTCATGCAACAATATCAAAACTGATACTCAAAATTGTGCAAAATTGAACCATTCCCCATCATTTCTCTGGTTGTAGAATGTTAAGACCAGAAGCTTCATTCCTAAGTTCCTTCTTAATCACCTTGGTGTATTGGATCAAACGTAAAACTTTGTTGAGTTTAGCAGAGACCTCTTCTTATGCATCATGTAACCTTAGGTTACATTGTTTTAATTGTGCATTCTCTGCCTTAATGTGCCTATCCAACACTTGGTACTCTGTAACTTCTTGTTTCAGCTTCTCATTCTATTTTTTCAGCTTCCCAATCTTCACTATCAATTATTTTTTGCTCATAGAATTGTTAGGATCAGATATGGTTGTTTGTTCAATCACCCCCTCTCGGGATTCCTTCTCCTTTCTTAGACCTCTCAAGGTTTCTGTCACCAACCCCTCGGTCTCACTAATCATAGCCCCATAGCCACTTTCTTTCTCTAGAGAAGTCAAAATATCAATAGGCTCTTCTGGAAGAGAAGGCACATATGGAACTATTATCTGTTTGACCATGCTCTTAGTGGTTCTTCATACAGGAAGTGAGACTTCCTTAGATTTGCTGATAGGGATGGAAGTCTCCTAAAACAACTTCCTCTTCTTCATTTTAATAGCAGTTATAGGCCTAGAAACTTGTTTCTCTTATGTTGATTTGATTTTCACCTTGGAGGACCGAAGTGTGGGTTCTGTAGTCTTCCCTTGTTGAACATACCCTATTTCCACTCTAGATGACAAAGGTGTAGTCTATGAAATTTATTTCTTTTGAGACTTCCTTGTTTTAAGCTTCCCCTTACTTACACTTTTCATCTTAGGAGTTTCCTCCAACTCACTAATCGGTTCTTGAGGAGACACAATAACTACTTTAGGGATCATTTCCAACTCCTTAACCGATTCTTGAGGGAACTCAATAGTTGCCTCGGGGACATCATGTGAAATTTCCTATTGACCTGTCTTCTTCATCTTTCGCTTCTCACTTTGTGGCAGTTGATCTTTAGGACTCAAGGCTAGACTAGGTACTTTAGAATGGGCAGGATTATCCTTCTTAGATGTAGTGGGATCTTCTAGGATTCACTCTGCTGGCACACCTTTCTGTTGACCCTTTTTCCTGCTCTGAATGTTGAGTTCATGGCTCTTTTCAATTTTCTAGCTGGCTCTGGTGATAACTCAATGGTTGCTTGAGGAGAACTATCTGATCACTCACCTTGCCCAGAGTCCTTCCTCTTCTATCTTTTATCTTTTGGAATCAAAGTTGGACTTATTTTATGAGATTGGGAGGCTTTCTTCTTTTTGGATGCAATGGTCTCCTCCACAACAAACTTATCTTTCTCCAATTCAGCAATAGGATGGGATGAGATAGGTGTAACAGTGGCTTCTTCACCCCCTAATTTATTCCCTTTGTTTTTCTTTGCCTTTTTGTTGGATCCCTCTGTGTACTTTTGTTTCCTATTCCTCTAAAGATTTGGACATTCCTTCTTGAGAAAAATTTTGTTGGAGTAGTTGCTTCCAACTACTGCCTTGTTTCCTCAAGGCATGGAAAACCAAAAGTTTCATTAGGTCATGGTGATGGAGGTTGGTTTCAGAATTTTGGAATCTGATTTAACTCCTCTCATAATTTTATTTAAAATCATCCATAAGAAGTGAGGAAAATCAATTTGTGGCCCTCCTTCAAAATGTGACAAAAATTTCAAATGATATAGGAAAGTTATTGCATACCTCCCCTCGCAGGTGAGAAATATATGCAAACTAATGAGCATCGTCCAATATTATTCTTTKATGCCACTTCAAGGAATKCCCTTAGTCCAATCAAGGTCTCAATGTTTTGGCCTGATAAATTTTTGACAAAGCTTACTGTCAACGATCACCCCCTTGAAGTGTTTTTCTCCAGATGAAGGGAGGCATGTAGCCTCTTCTATGGTGGCCTCCGAAATCGTTAAMTTCATATCTCCAAACTGAACACTTTATCCATCATATTTCTTCACAAAAGAAAGAGAGACTCCTTCATGATATCCTTTAAATTTCTCCAAAAATGGGACCCAACCGTTCTGTTCAAATATTTCCCTGCAAGCTTGATATTCTGGTGTTTCCCTGTATAACTGGAACACAGGCTCATGCCTATTGACCCCCATGCTATCTTAAAACAATTCTTAAGGCATATGAGGCATGGAACAGAGGATCAAGGGTTGAGTACCAGATCAATGTAGACCATGATGGAGTATCGGAAGAGGATAAGTATGAAAAATATACAAAGGAACGGGATCACAGTGTAAATGTAGGTGGTGTGATAGTAAAAATGGTAAATAAAGCTCATATAGATGGAAAATCCATCCATATGAGCGTTTATAAATTAAGATTTGGTTTACAACGGTCACATCCAGGGTAATGATGACAAGGTAAGACATGTCGAATTCATGAATACTTATAGACTTGTATGAATGTTGGCATCAGATCACGTTCACAGGAGTGTTGGACAATGATGACAAGAGATGTGGTCATTATGACTGGAACTCACAAGTATGAAATCGTCTGACTTCATCAGAATCATAGTTTGACATGCGAAAAGATGTGGCTTAAGTCATTTGTATGGCACAATGTTGGATCATGGGATTATGACGTTTTTCTACCATATAAATGGAAGGTATGAAATTGATCATGTTAGAGACACAATTACCTCGTACTCTAAACACTTCAGGTGTATAGGAATGATTTCTTCACAAGGAGATGTAGACGACAACATACAAATGTTCGTGGTAGGGAGTGTGCCATAATTGAGAGTAACCACATGCATAATTAGTCTAATTCCTTAGTAAAACGAAAGAAATTTGAGTTTATACGTCCTATTACTTGAAACACTTAAATCGAGCAGAAAAAACTTTGAATATAGGATAACGACTACCAACACCTCATTATCAGTACCAGATCACCTTAGTACCGGATGAACATAGAGTTGTGCTCAGTACTAGAATAACACAGACCTTCTCCTTTAGTACCAGAAGAGCACAGAGATTCTCCTACAATACCGATTGAACACAGAGTTTTTCCCAGTACCAGATGAACGCATACCTCCTCCCACAATACCATATGGATGTTGAGTTTTTCCCAGTACCGGATGAGCACAGAGGAAACCATTGTTTGCAGTACTGGATGAACGCAGAGATGTCCAGTACCAAATGAGCACAGAGGAAAACATTGTATTCTGATACTCAAGGATAATTTGACAAGGTACCTAGTGGTAGTGCTTTGTAGACTGAAACTTTGTAGGCTACACTTTGTAGAAGTAGCTGGTGTTTTCTGATGTTATGGAAGAGGACCTGTGATTTGATTCTACTGAAAAAACATGTAGGTAAAACAAATACCAACACTTGATGCAGGAACTCTGAATTTGCAGTCGAAGTGTCAGAAAAATAAGGCAAAAGAATTCAATGACTGGGCTCCTAGCTCTGTGAAAAGAAGGTACTTTGTAGTTGGATGACCACATGTTGAGATTTATAATCCTCCTATTTTGGAAACAAGCTGATCACTTCTCTTGTTGCCACTTCTTTTTTATTACAAAAATAATAATCCTATCTACTACTTTTCTGTGGATTTTTCTCAAGCCCAGATTAGTTAGTGCTCTCTGGTGTTTTCAATTTTAAGGAGTCTAGAAAACTTAAACAAGACTATGTCTATTGTCCCATGTATTTTTCTCAAGCCCGGGCCAATTCCTGCTCGCCGGTATTTTCAATTTTTAGGAGTCTAGAAAACTTAAAGAAAACTCCATTTACTGTCCCGTGGATTTTTCTCGAGCTGGGTCTAGATCCTACTCGTTGGTGTCTTCAATTTTCAGGAGTCTAAAAAACTTAAAGAAAACTCCAATCATCTACCAGGGCTGGATAAAGGGTAGACCTACACCTGGAAGATGTCCTCCTTATTCATTTATCAACATGAGAACACAATAAACTTTTTGTTTTTGTTAATAACATCAAAAGTTCTATCTAATGACACACTTATTTACAAATATGTACAAAGCCAAATTAATTCACACAATCAAACTTACTGTGGTGGATTAGCAAGAGGAGAAACCCCCTTGCTTACTAGTTGCATTTCGGAATTCTGAAGAACATGTTTGAAAAAATCCTCTTTGGATAGAGGCTTATGATAAACCTTCAATTGATGCCCATTTACAATAAAGAGAGTTTGATTCTCATCAATAGTATTTATCTTAACTGAACCATTGTCATAAACTGTATCAACTTCATAGGGTCCCAACCATCTAGTAGACAATTTACCTTTAAAATTCTTGAACCTACTATCATACAGGAGGGCCCAATCACTTGATTGAAAAGACTTCTTCTTGATTTACTTGTCATGCCATTTAGTCCTTTTCTCTTTTATAAGGGTGGTCCTTTGAAGAGAATCTTGTATGATCTCATCAAGCTCATTCAACTGTGATAGCCTCTATTTTTTAGCCTCATCTAGATCCATCCCTAGTTGCATGGCAGTCCTGAAGGCTTTTACTTGAAATTCTATGGGAAGCAACACCTGCTTCTCGTATACCAACTCATAAGGTGTATGGCCTGTTGTGTTTCTCCAAGATGTCCTATAGGCCCATAAGGCCTCAGGAAACCTATCAACCAAGTCTTTGTGATGTAGTTGAACAGTCTTGGTAAGAATAACCTCTATCACCTTGTTAGTTGATTCCACCTACCCATTTGCTTGAGGGTGATAAGGCAAAGATTTTCTATGTTTGATTTTGTACTGTCTAGTAAGAGATTTGACCAAATTGGAGGTGAATTGGGTTCCTTGGTCAGTTACTATTTCTCGAGGTGCACCAAAACGAGTAAAGATTTCTTCAAAGAGAAATTCTACAACAGATTGTTCATTAGCATAATATAAAGCTTTAGCTTCCACCCATTTGGTCACATAATCTGTGTAGACCAAGATGTACTTATTCCTTCAAGACATAGGGTTAATGGGTCCTACAAAATCCAAAGCCCATTTTTCAAAAGTTTCAATTACTACATGAGCTTGGAGGGTCATCTCATCAACTGCAGTAGGTTTTCCCATCCTTTGGCAATCATCACAGCTGGACACATACTTCTTTGCATCCTTGAAAATAGTTGGCCAATAGTAGCCGGACTGTAAGATCTTGTATGTTGTTCTTTTATCAACAAAATGGCCTCTGCATGGACCATCATGGCAGACTTTGAAAATATCATGCATCTCATCCTTTCGAACACACCTTCTGATCACCAAATCAGGCCCAATTCGGTATAAGCAATCATCATGCCACATGTAATTGGAACTTAGCTGGATAATTCTTTGTTTTTATCGGGAGGAAATATTTTGAGGTAGCTTTCTTCTTACAAGATAGTTGGCTACATCTGCATACCAAGGAATGTAAGTAGAAATAGAAAATAGATTCTCATTCAGAAAATAATCATCTACTGGAGTATTATCACCTGTATGAATGAGTCTAGACAATAAATCAGCAACTAAATTATCTTTTTAAGGTCTATCAATAATGGTGATATTGAAGTCTTGCATTAATAACATCCATCTAGTCACTCTAGCATTTGTAACATGTTTTTTCATTAAAATTTGATGGTTGAATGGTTGGTATGTACAAAAACTTCATACCCTGTTATGTAGTGTTTGAACTTGTTAATGGCATGTACTACTGACAAAAAATATTTTTTAGTGACAGTGTAATTTAGTTCAATAGGTGAAAGATTCTTGCTGACAAAGTATATAGCATATGGAATCTGGCCTTCCCTTTGTCCTAAAATAACCCCCAAAGCTACATCTGAGGCATCTGTGTAGATATGAAAAGGAAGAGACCAATTTGGTCCTCTCAAAATAGGGGCACTTGAAAGTTTTGTCTTTAAAATTTCAAAGGAGATTTAACATTGTTCATTCCAACAAAATTTAGCCTCTTTTGCTAACAATTTGAACAAAGGGGCAGCTAGATTTGTAAAATTTTGAATGAACCTCCTATAGTAACCAGCATGCCTTAAAAAGCTTCTGACTTCTTTATGTGAGCTAGGGATTTTGATTTGGGAAATGATATCAATCTTAGCAGGGTCTACTCTTATTTCAGTACTGGAGATGTGGTGACCTAAAATAACTCCTTCAGTGAGCATCATTCTAGATTTTTCATTACTGAGGGAAAGGTTGGTTTCTTTACACCTAATCATTACTTTCTCCAAATTTTCCAATGGCTACTAGAAATCATCCCCATACACTGTGAAGTCATCCATGTAGACTTCTACACAGTCATGAGTCAAATCAGAGAAAATGGCCAAGACACCCCTTTAAAAGGTAGTAGGGGCATTACACAAACCAAAAGGAAGAACCCTATAGGCATAGGTCCCCCATGGGCAAGTAAATGTGGTTTTGTTCTGGTCTTCTAGTGAATTTTGGTTCTGATTGTAACCACTAAACCCATCCAAGAAAGAAAAATACCTCTTCCCGGACAAAGTGTCCAAGACCTGGTCTATGAAAGGCAAAGGAAATTAATCTTTGTAGTTAGCCTTGTTCAATTCTCGAAATTCCACACAAATCCTTCATTTACCATTTTTCTTAGGGACAATAAATAATGGGGATACCCACTTGCTATCCGATATAGGGTAAATGAAATTGGCTTGCAGGAGTTTCTGGAGTTCTTCTTTCACTATGTCTTTCAAGGCTGGATTCATTCTTCTTTGGGGTTGCCTAATAGGTCTGATCTGGTCATTAGTGTAAATATGATGCATATAAGTGTCTGGGTGGATTCATTTTATGTCAAAGTAATCCCATGCAAAAGAACCAAATTGCCCTTGAATCATTTGTATCAACTTTTGTTGTTGATCTGTTTCTAAGCTAGCATTGATATACAAAGATTTTCCAGGACTAATTTCAATAGCCTGGATAATTGATTCTTTCCCTTCATATACTTGTGAAATGGTGGCTACTATAGAGGTGGAGGGGTTCCAAATTTCCTGTAATTCACAGTTGAAGATATGTGTGTATTCATGAAAAGATTGAGGGTATTCAATGCATTCTGTGTCAGCCAAAAATAGGCTTAAGATTTGTTCTTCAGTTTTCTCTTGAACTCCTTTCACTTGTTCGAGTGTCAACAAAGGTTGAGTACAGTCCTCCTCCACATACAGATTCTCCAACCAGAGAGGAACTTCAGTGGCTGGTTGGGCAGGAGGAAAGAGGTAAAGTTTTTGACTTTGAGTGCGATTGGAAATTGTCATCTCTCTAGACCAACAACATATAAACGCATCAGTAGTGGCCAACCAAGGTTGTCCAAGTACTACTGGATGTTCTGGTTTGGAGGATTTGGGATGAATCACTAAGAAATCCACAGGGTATTCCCAAGAAGCCAAGGTAATTGTTATATCATCTAAACTTATTGTTGGGGTGATGACTGATTTGTCTGCTAGTTCTAGCAAAGTCTATGTTGGTCCTAGGTGATTTAGTTGCAGTGTTTTCATGGTGTCAATCAACATAACATTTATTGCTTCCCCTAGATCAATAAGTGTGTTTGGCAAAGAAACACTGTTAATCTCTATGTCTACCACTAGGTTTCCTGGATCACTATATTTGGATGTCATTTCATATATAAATTCTGGTAATTGTCCAACCACATGTATAACAAAAGGATCCTTCCTCTTCCTCCATGGATTTTTAATGCAAAGATCTCTTACAATATTAGAATAAATAGGTATATCCTTGATGGCCTGAAGTAGGGGAATCTTCACACATATGTTTCTAAGTTCAATTTCTAGATTATGTCGTAGAGGCTCCTCATATTTCTTCACAAGTAACCTTTCTGGATAAGGAGGAGGATTATTTTTTGGAGGCATTTCTGCTCTATGAGAAGTGTGAGGAGGAGTTTCCCGTTGTACATGGGTGTTTCTTTCTTCATTTAATTGGTTACCCATTTGTTATTCTTCTTGAACTGCTTGATTATCTATTTGTTCTTCTTGTTGAACTGCATGATTGTCTACTTGTTCTTCTTCTTGGATAACCATAGTAGGATTTGGTTTATTTAAAACAATCCCTTATCTTAATTCAATTCCATTAAATGAAGCAGGAGTTATCACATAAGTGGGGAAGGTTTGTACTTCAAGATTTTGTACAGGCTATGTAGGTCTATTATTTAGATTAGGAATGGGTTGTGCAGGAATAGGGGTAGGTCGAGGAGGGTGTGGGATAGGTTCAACTTGCATTTGTTGCTGCAGATTTTGGTTCATAGGCAATGCAATTTGTTGCTGCAAAAGTGGAGGTGGAGGAAGAGCAGGGGGATTAAATCTTGGTAGCAACTGAGAAATATTGGAAGGGTATTGTGGGTAGGTGGGAAAGGTTGATGGCTGAAAGGTAACATTCCCATATGCAATCCCTCTCCATGCTTGTTTCCAAGGCTGTATTTGTGGTTGTTGAGGTGACCATTGAAGATAAGACATTGGAGGTACCCATGCATCCATGCATCCATCCCTCACACCTTTTAGGAATATGGTCCTAACTGTGGTTGTGTCTAAGGAAAATTGCTTTGTCTTTTGGTAGTTGTATAAGAACCTTTCTAGGTAATCTTCCAAAACTTCTTCGTTAGATTGCTGCATTTTAAATATGTCATTCCTAGTTGTTGGCAACCCAATGATTTTCTTAACTTTTTATGTCAATTAAACGATCTATATAGCTGCCTAACTAGGGTCATGAATTTTTATCGCTCTTCATGAGCAGTTTCCAAAACGACAATTGTAAGTTGTCGCTTTTCCCTATGGTCTATTCATGCTTTTTTTTCATGACCGAAAGCATGAAAACTTGCAACTGTGATTACCATTATGTTTTAAAATTTCATTGAAGGAAAATTGTTCTTATAGTTTATTATGGAGTTTTGATTCCTTGCCATGAAGATGTTACTCTCTTTGTTTTGATCATTTTAATTCCAAGCATGCTTAAGAGATTGATGGTTTTATGAGCAAAGGACCCCCACGATTTGATTTTTTGTATGGTTTTGGTTTGATTCTTGGCTACGTTTCTTTTACAAAACTTTTGATTTTTGACTTACCCAAACTTTGTGATCAGCCCATGATGCGTGCACTTATTTTCATTTTAATGCTTTGGTCCTAGATCATACTGAATGTAAAGGTGGCATACGATTTGCAGACTGCCATCATTTTTAAGGATGGCTTTGGGCTTCGCAAACCTTCTTCACATGTATTTCAATTAAACGTCTATCCCATCGTATGAGTCTTTACAGTGTTCATTGTTGGGCTCAGGGTTATGGCTCTGTTTTGTTTTCACAAACCCTCCCTGTATGTTGTGTTTGTTTGATTACCCTCCCGTCCAGTATGGCTCCTGTCATGAGAATTGAACCAAACGGTATCCAAACCTTACTCTTATACGACGATGCTAGAGGAGATTTGGAAAGAAGTGGCTAGCTAGTTTTCATTAGGAAGTTTCAGGGTTTCAATTTACAGGTTGCCCAAGAATTTGCTTTCTCCTTTGATGGTTGTAGAGCGAAAGTTGGTGATGTTCAAATGGAAGTTACCGAGGAATTTTTGAGTCAAACCACAGGGTTACCAGGAAGAAGTCAAAGGTGGTTTAAAAACACAAAAGTGGAAGAAGTTCCTTGGACCCTGTTGTTTACATCTCGGAAAATAACAAGCTATGATAAAGGTATGCCCATTTCCCTCCTAAAATCTCGGTGGCACAATTTGCTCGCTATGGTAAATCAATTTGTTACCTATGAGGGACGTTTCGGGCTTGTATTTTTGTATCATTTACGTCTACTTATTATTTTTATGGGTTTCCCTTTGAATATGTCCTATTACTTACTGAGGAGTCTTTATAAAATGGGGAAAAGATACACAAAGCAGCAGTCAAACTCTAGCCTTTTTCATCATGGCCTAGTTAAAATCTTGCTCATACATCAATTAGAGTAACAGAATGACAGTTGGTATTCGTTCATAGCCTGAAATGGATTTGGTAACCCTGATATGGGTGAGGTAGATACACTCGTGGTAGAGGAGACCCTTGTCCACCCGATGACATCTCTTTCACCTTCCTAGATTTGTGTCTCTTCCCCTAACAGCGAACCCTTGATCGATCCCAAGGCCATTGAATAGACCTGTCAGCAGATTACACATCCAAACGACTGTGTTAAAAATGTAAAGAAACCTACAGGAAAGAGATCTAAGAGTAATATTGATATCAATTTTAAAATCAAAAGAGCTCGCAGGCTAATTTCTAGGAGACTTCGTAACAAATCAAATTCTAATCCAAGTTCAATCAATATGATTGAAGTTCATGAAAGATCAGAATCAGAAATTAAGAGGTTCCTCATTGCAGAAGACTTTTAGTCATCCGAGCCACACCTTGATCGGACCTATAATTTTGTTGAAAATTTACCTCCTTGTCTTAAAAATAATCAAGAGTTTCCTGGTGTCAAATTAATTAATGAATCCACTGTCGGTATGGAGGGTGCTCTGTTTCACGACCAAGTTTGTTCCCATGCAACCGTTGCACAGTCAAATTGTGAAGTCTGTCTATGATGGATCAATAGATATTATACCGATAACCCCTATCCTATAGTCACGGGTTAAGGCTTTGAAGGATCAGATTGATGTTTTAACAAGCGAAAACCAGAGACTCGAATATGTTATTCAAGGTAAAGAAAAGCATATAAAGACAACAGGCAACGTAGTATTTAAGAACATGGAGGCTGCAACAGCCATTGTGAATTCCAAGGTTACCTGATATGATTTGATTTCATTAGTTAGATGTATGATTCTTCATTTTAAAATAGAATTATATTGTTAAAATTAGGTTATTTTATTTGGATTTCATTTACTATAATAACTAGCTACAAAATCACAAGATTTTGTAGCCAGTTATGTTAAATCGAATTGTGTAAAGTAGTAGTTGAAAATATATCTAAAATATTCCTATTTTCCTTTTCTTTTAGGATATTCAGCGACCCATATCTGAGGCATCCTTGAGACCTTACAGTCATTCATTTTGTATGAACGGAAATGAACTGTTATTAGTTTTTGAGGATTTAGTAGAATCGGGGTGGTTGCATCCCCCTTTATTTTTGAAATAAATATTTGATCTCAGGAACAGAAACAATGATCTTTCATGAGGCCTTTATAAACCTATCATTTTGTAAACAGAGACATCTTGGCCTGGGGCTAAAGTATGGACGATTACACAAAGACTTGAATGGAACAGAATGCATATTACAGCTTTAGCTTTTGTGTATGATGTTTTAGTTTAAGTTTTGTTTATTTCGATGTGATAATAGATGGTGATAGATTTTACCTTTATGATTTATTATGAGTTGAGATAATTCACTTTTTTACATGTTGTCCATATGTCATGTTTCAGATACAATATAGGGTGATCGTCGATTCAATTCAAATTATGAGATTTATCTCTAATTTTCTATTGGATGTTTAAATACAAGTTCTTACAAGAATATTTATCTCACTGTAGTTACTTGTAAATCATAAGATCACTGTGACTGTCTCCATTATATGTTCTATTATCAAAACTCAGTTTCCAGTATATTGTTTCGCATTTATTCGGAGCAATCTTAAGATTCATTGCAGGTTTACTTCTCGGATAAGGTGGCTGGATATTCTCTATTGTACAGACGTTGGATGCATTAATAGGTTAGTCTGTTCTTTTATTTCATTTGCTTGATTATTATAGAAGTTTTTATATATAGTATAATTTTCACTATCTATATCTTTTTGTTTAGTTAATTAGTTTAATCTTTGATTTTATAAATGCATACAAACAAGAAAACAAACAGTATTTTCGCTTTCTTTATTACTTTCATCGAAAGAACCATTAAACATTTGATTTTCTATGAGTTCAGATTAAAACTCATTATTTGTATATGTTGTATATATGATAAATAGAGCTATTATATAAATATTATTTAGATAAACTGTATATATATCTAGATGTACATATATACATTTTAGTGACTATTATTTAGTAATTTATTGCATTCCTTTTAGTTATTTTTCGCTTTCTTTAGGACTTTAGATTGGCCAATGGAGCCATTAAACTCGTCAGAGTGAATTAATCCAAACGGCTTGGGTTAATTAGACAACCCCGAACCAGATTCACTATTCCAGTTGACGAGCGGTCAATTTCGCACGTCAACAAATGGCACTAGAAGGAGGGCCAACTGACAAGCTGGCCTTGTAGGAGCCTTTATTTTAAATGTTTTCGATTTCCCCATGGCTCCCCAAATCACTGTGTTGGAACATGCTTTCAACTTCTCATTACTTGATGTTCCCAATGAGACAGTCTCTCGCCTGTCCAAACTCACTGTTGATGGTGGAGGCAATGCATCTGCTAAAGACCACCTTAATAAGTTTTGGTGCAAATGCATCAAACATGACATTTCTGATTTAAAATATTTATGCAGACTGTTCGCTTTTACTTTTAGAGGTCATATTAAACATTGGTTTGAGTCCTTTCCAGCATGTCACATTTTTTATTGGTTTCAATTTGTAGATGAATTCCTAGATGCTTTCGAAATTTATGATTATAATCAATTATGTGAAGAATTTCAGACTTCGCTAATCAATGGCGATTCATCTTCGGAAGACTTTTCAACAAGAATCTATCATATCCTCTATAAATTTAATCTTGATGACATGTCATTTCTATTAAATCTCCTCGATGATGCTTGCGTCCCTTCCATCCAATCATATTCAATCGTGAACAAAGAACCAGTTGCAAATAGTATCACTCAACTGCGAGAAGAAATTTGTTCGCAAGATGAGAAGAATCCTTCCGAAAATTTTGAACGAGCAAGGGAGGTAGAATCGATTGACCAGGTTCTTATCGACAACCAAACTGGTTTTTCCTGAATCATTGTATTCCCATTCTTCGACCATCATAGAAGAAGATTCAATTCTTGGTCGAGGTGAATATCATCATTCTTGTAACTCATGCTCTAATCAATATTTAAACTCAGTCATTCAAGAACACTTAAGCAACGAAAATCGTCTTAAACGTTCTAACACTCCTATGAAACTGATTAGAGAAGAAGATATGCAATTAGAAGAAGAAACTTTAAACCTTCATCCTCAAAATGTACTTTATCCACAGGAAAGGATAGATGTTCGTCATGTAAGTTTTGAATTATCTATCATACAGAAGGAAAATCTAGATGATCATATTATGTTGAAGAATTCATCACCAAAACAGAGTGAGAGTTTTAAAAGTGAAGAGAAATGTCTTGAGAATACCATTGTTAAATATCATAGCTCAAGAGATTCTTTTCATGTGCTTATTTCTGATTCCTTTTATTATTTATATCATGATTTCTTCTTAGATTCTGGCGGACTTAATACCTTACCTACAACATCCTACTCTTTTCCGCCGCAATCATATCCTTTCGATATGCCAAGATTTGATGAAGTTAATTCCAAACATAACATTGATAAAGTTAGTTTTGATTCTCTTTCACTTTCATCAATCACATGGGAAAAGGACATGTTGTGAGATGATTTTACACAGTTTATTGTTGAAAAAGACAATGCACTCTATCTTATGGAGATCAAACATTCTACGTTACATATCCGTTCTTTGATTAGCTCGAATTTTAATGTTTGTGCTTCACATTTTGAAATGATCAATATTATCAAAGGAAGTATTCAAACCAATGATATAATTGATGTCATGAATCCTCTTATGACGAGTTCCCCATTGATATATTTGTTTCATCAAAGTCATGGTTTACATCCTTATTTTTGTGACAGGATCTTAGGATGGCTTGAATATTTGTATATAAAAAGTCTTCATAATAAAGATAAAGTTGTGCTTTCTTTGTTTTTACTTGGAATTAAGCGTGGGGTATTTCTTTTAGATCCTCCATGTGAAGAAATTAATGAACACTTAGAGAATTGTCAAGAGAATGGGGCACTTCAACCTTGGCTGATGATTATGTCATTTCCCCATAATCTTGACAAGTTTTCCAAAATCACTTACACGCATCTATGCCATTATGACCCTTATCACAACAAGATTGCACAATGGTTGGAGGATTCATACATCAAGAAATTTCAAGGGAATGGTAAGATCATGCTTACTTTGCTTCTAAATGACGATTATGAAGGCAAGTATGATATATTTATGTCAATTTTTTATATACTACTGTTCTTTTCAGTAATGTTTGATTTTGTTTCCATTGCAGGATTGGAATTACTACAATGGCTACATTAGAAGTCTGACTTCACGTAGTATTCTGATTTGTTTAGTAGTTAGGGTAGGTTTAGGAATAGGTTTTCTTTCAATTTTATTCCTCACTATTTCTCTTTGTAATAATACAGTCATGAGTGCAAGAGGGTGCACCACGAGAACCATAACATGATGATTTTCAGGAAAGTCTGCATGATCCTTTTCTCTCTGCTTTTCGTTGAATATTTCTTTTCAAAGCCGCAGTATCATCATGAAAATCTTAAATGAAAAGTAAATAGATAATTGAATCTGAACCATAATTTCAACCCTGATTCAAGGTGCCACGAGTAGGAATACATTCATATCAATGAGGATCTTTCTTTTTCTTTTAGGTCTCTAGAGGTATTTTTCTGATAAATTTCAGATCCATCTTTGAACATATTTTTCTGTTTTGGTTCGTTTTGGTTCGTTTTGTTTTCCGTTTTGTTTTCTGGTTTGTTTTTGTTTTTATTTTTTGTCCTTTTTTAAACAAACATGCCTACACCACGGGCTAGCTCAGACAAAGAAAACAGAATACTTCCCCTCGAAAATAGCTGCTAAAGGTTGTCAGAACATTAATTGTTGTATTTCTCTAAAATTGTAGCCTGGTTAAAGATGACTTTTTGTTTGAAAGGCGTTTTCTTGGTTTCAATCTGCACTTGAAAGTATTCACGACCATATTTAAAAATCTTTTTACGTTGTCCCTGTTATTTAAGAGAGAAACTCAACGATGTCTCCCTGTTCTTGAAAATTAGTTTTATTGATGAACTATTTTTGGATCTTGATGAAGGACAGGACGAAAAATTTTCAAGTCTGTGATATATCAAGGTGTGTTAAAAACTGGAATTTTCAACATCACCTGGCTCTATTGAATATCTTTAAAAAATATGCCAGAATGTGAATAATGTTTCAGAGAGCTGTGGGAAGTGTTTGTAAACCCGCTGGGACACTAAACAAGTATGCTGGTAGCGGGTAAATACATGCATGATGCCAAGACAACTTTGTCGGGGTACTAAATAGGCCTGCTGGTAGCGAAGCAATGTCAGGTAAAAGAAAATTCTCAGATATGAATTTCATTTTGGCCCTAAGCGTCCTTCGTTCTGATCTGAAATTTCTTGATAGGATGCAGACGTTAGAGTGGGTTAATTGGAATCCCTGTCGTGGCTATGAACACCTGCTAGCAGCAGTGGCCCTATCAACAGTATTGGAGACATTAACTTAAACGTCATGGCTTTCTTCTGCCAAGTTTGTCACCAGTTTTTATTTCTTTAAAAATAAAAATTATCTAAAACGGGACTACATCATGATTATTTAAGATGTTCAAATGACTTTTCAGTTGTTCTTCAATTTGAAGTTTTTCAGATTTCTCCAACTTGAATTCATTCGTATTACTGAGATAACTGCTTCTCCCAGCATGTCGCAATTGTTGGCATCCCAATGCTTTTCTTAACTTTTTATGTCAATTAAACGATCTATATAGCTGCCTAACTAGGTCATGAATTTTTATCACTCTTCATGAGAAGTTTCAAAAATGACAGTTGTAAGTTGTCGCTTTTCCCTATTGTCTATTCATGCTTTGTTTTCATGACTGAAAGCATGAAAACTTGCAACTGTGATTACCATTATGTTTTAAAATTTCATTGAAGGCAAATTGTTCATATAATTTATTATGGAGTTTTGATTCCTTGCCATAAAGATGTTACTCTCTTAGTTTTGATCCTTTTAATTCCAAGAATGCTTAAGAGATTGTGGTTTTATGAGAAAAGGACCCCCACGGTTTGATTTTTTGTATGGTTTTGGTTTGATTCTTGGCTACGTTTCTTTTACAAAACTTTTGATTTTTGACTTACCCAAACTTTGTGATCAAACCCATGATGCGTGCACTTATTTTCATTTTAATGCTTTGGTCCTAGATCGTACTAAATGCAAAGGTGGCATACGACTTGCAGACTACCATCATTTCTAAGGATGGCCTTGGGCTTCGCAAACCTTCTTCGCATGTATTCCAATTAAACGTCCATCCCATCGTATGAGTCTTTACAGCGTTCATTGTTGGGCTCGGGGTTATAGCTTTGTTTTGTTTTCACAAACCCTCCCTGTATGTTGTGTTTGTTTGATTACCCTCCTGTCCAGTATGGCTCCTATCATGAGAATTGAACCAAACAATATCCAAACCCTGCTCTTATACGACGATGCTAGAGGAGATTTGGAAAGAAGTGGTTGGCTCGTTTTCATTAGGAAGTTCCAGGGTTTCAATTTATAGGTTGCCCAAGAATTCGCTTTCTCCTTTGATGGTTGTAGAGTGAAAGTTGGTGATGTGCAGCTGCAAGTTACCGAGGAGTTTCTGAGTCAAGCCACAGGGTTACCAGCAAGTGGTCAAAGTTGGTTTAAAAACACAAAAGTGGAAGAAGTTCCTTGGACCCTGTTGTTTACATCTCATAAAATAACAAGTTGTGATAAAGGTATGCCCATTTCCCTCCTAAAATCTCGGTGGCATGATTTTCTCACTGTGGTAAAGAAATGTGTTACTTGTGAGGGACGTTTCGGGCTTGTATTTTTGTATCATTTACGTCTACTTATGATTTTTATGGGTTTCCCTTTGAACATGTCGTATTACTTACTGAGGAGTCTTTATAAAATGGGGAAAAGATACAAAAAAAAACGGTCAGACTCTAGCCTTTTTCATCACGGCCTAGTTAAAATCCTGCTCATACATCAATTAGAGTCACAGAATGACAACTGGGATTCGTTCGTAGCCTGAAATGGCTTTGGTAACCCTAATATGGGTGAGGTAGATAAACTCGTGGTAGAGGAGACCCTTTTCCACCCGACGACATCTCTTTCACCTTCCCAGATTTGTGTCTCTTCCCCTAACAGCGAACCCTTGATCGATCCCAAGGTCATTGAACAGGCCTGTCAGTAGATTACACATCCAAACAACTGTGTTAAAAATGTAAAGAAACCTACAGGAAAGAGATATAAGAGTAATATTGATATCAATTTTAAAAACAAAAGAGCTCACAGGCTAATTTCTAGGAGACTTCGTCACAAATCGAATTCTCATCCGAGTTCAATCAATATGATCAAAGTTCATGAAAGCTCAAACTCTGAAATCGAGAGGTTCCTCGTTGCAGAAGACTTTCAGTCATCCGAGCCACACCTTGATCGGACTTATAATTTTGTTGACAATTTACCTTTTTGTCTTAAAAATAATCTAGAGTTTACTGGTGTCAAATTAATTAATGAATCCACTGTCTATATGGAGGGTGCTCCGGTTCACGACCAAGTTTGTTCCCATGCAACCATTGCACAGTTAAATTGTGAAGTTTGTCTATGATGGATCAATAGATATTATACCGATATCCCTATCCTACAGTCACGGGTTAAGGCTTTGAAGGATCATATTGATGTTTTAACGAGCGAAAACCAAAGACTCGAATCTGTTATTCAAGGTAAAGAAAAGCGTATAAAGACAACAGGTAATGTAGTATTTAAAAACGTGGAGGCTGCAACAGCCATTGTGAATTCCAAGGTTACCTGATATGATTTGATTTCATTAGTTAGAAGTATGATTCTTCATTTTAAAATAGGATTATATTGTTAAAATTAGGTTATTTTATTTGGATTTCATTTACTATAATAACTAGCTACAAAATCGCAAGATTCTGTAGCCAGTTATGTTAAATCGAATTGTGTAAAGTAGTAGTTGAAAATATATCTAAAATATTCCTATTTTCCTATTCTTTTAGGATATTCAGCAACCCATATCTGAGGCATCCTTGAGACCTTACAGTCATGCATTTTGTATGAACGGAAATGAATTGTTATTAGTTTTTGAGGATTTAGTAGAATCAGGGTGGTTGCATCCCCCTTTATTTTTGAAATAAATATTTGATCTCAGGAACAGAAACAATGATCTTTCTTGAGGACTTTATAAACCTATCATTTTGTAAACAGAGGCATCTTGGCCTGGGGCTGAAGTATGGACAATTACACACAGACTTGAATGGAACAGAATGCATATTACAGCTTTAACTTTTGTGT
>SNQJ01S0172096.1:6016-20462 GCA_010110895.2 Picea sitchensis
ACCTTCCGCTACTCCCTTCTCGTTTAACGCAAGGATTGCATAAATATGACATCCTTTGTGCATGCTCTTCGGTAGCTGCAAGGAAGAGATGAACCTCAGGGAAACTCCCTGGTTCCATCCTACAATCATGTGTCTTTGTCCCTCATCATCAACCAAGCTCAACCATTTCGTCTTACAGTTGAGTATCGCCTCATGCGATTCCAACCAGTCCATACCGATCATGACGTCATAAGATCATAAGATCGTGATGTACATGTTGGCCCTGGTGACAAAATATCCCAGGTTAAGGGTACAACCCGTAACCTTTCCTCCAACCTTCTGTTTGGCTCTCGAATCCATCTCTATGAAGCTAAACTCATCCTGTTTGACTGCCTTAACCTTAATCCCTTTTAGCATTGCACCAAAAATGAAACTCTCGGTAGCACCAGGATCTATCAAAATACTAAGGGTCTGGTCAACGACGATACCTGATGTCTCGAGCACAGTCGAATGGTGCTCTTCCTGGCGGTTATTCACCGCTACATTAATTCGATGGGCCTTGCCCAAAACTCCCATGATAGTGGGTCCGGATGATCCAGATGCTCCAACCCTTTCCTCTGTGCAGTAATGCTGGTAATGTGAATCCCCACAATCCAACACACTTTCTTCAGTCCAGTAATCCTGGTACCCAAAGTAGAAGTTGAATTCTAATAATAATGCCAAACTCAAACTTCTTGACCTTCAGTTTCTCGGTAAAATGGTGCAGATCATACCGAAGCAACACCCAATGAGCCTTGTACTCGGGCACTGTGCGACTGACTTGTCACAAGGTGTTGAACTCGTTGAGCTAACGCTCGAGGAACTCCTCAGAAAGATACCTCTCCTGGAACCTTTTCTTGAATAGTTCCCATGACAGGTCATTGACAGCCATGTTCAAATATGGAAGGAGTGTCTTCCACCATAGAAGAGTGCTCCCTTTTAGTTGAAATACCACCATGCAAACCTTCATGATGGAGGTCAAATCATGAAGCGTGAAGCACAATGCCTTTCTCTACAACCATGTCTTGACGGCACAACCGTCCGTGACACTTGTGGACTCGCAAAATCGACTCTCTCGATTTCTTGGTGGATGCTAACGGTACTAGCTAGGGAACGTTGTGGACCCTCAGGGGTACAGGTGCCCTGGCCTCATCTCAGTTCCGATGGTGAATCAAGGCCCTTGACATTACCTGTAAGGGCCTTGTCAGACCATAATCATCCCTTACAACAAGTGAATCTATCCCAAGGACTTGATCTTCCCCTTGGGGTTCGACTCCGAGGGTGCGGGAACTTCTAGAGGCGAAGCACCTCCTTCCACGACACCACGTTGCGAACCTCTGAGGCGTCCTCTAAATGTGATTTCCACATGGAACGTTAAGGTTTTTAATTAATGCAAGGGTTAATACTCACAGGTTTACTGCAGTGGAAATCTTGGAGATCCACAGTCACAGTGTTGAACCTGCTCTGATACCACATGTAACAACCCCATCGTTATGACTACAAGCAAAGAAAAAGTGCAATTTTTATTTTTATTTTTTAGGCAAGAAGGCGACGACGGCAACAGTTTAACCACACCACTGATGATGAATGCAAGCACGCAGTCTAGGAAACAGGCTACTAAGACACCACTCACTTTCACAAGGGCAACTGGGTGAAACATGTGAAGAAAAAAAAGGATGAACGACTACCCGCCCGACGCAAACAAGACACACCTATAGCTAAGGGAAAACATCCCCCTCCTGATACAACGTCCTTGAAGAACAAGACTAGAACCTCAAGGTGCACGAACCAAATGCATGAAGGCATTCCACCCAAGTGCCTAAAGCAACTTACAATGCTCGATAACACTCACACAGAACGTACCGACTCCGGCCAAGTTCTCATTCGCCACTATCTAATAGGGTGCGCCATGACCCCCTCATCAGGAATCATGACATCCCTAGGTGATAGAAACGTTAATGACCTTGGCACAAGACATCCTAACTGGATCAAGGACTCTAGATAATCCAACGTGCTAGGAGCCGAAATAACTGACAGGAAGACTACGCCTACGCCCCCAAGCAACGGGTAGACAAGACACAAGATAACCTTCGAATTAAATTGCGTGAAGGACCGAAGGATTCTTGTTTCCTACAAGAAAACCTATGGTGTATAGACAGACCAATCACCCCTTCCAGCTCGACCTAAGGCATGAGGCGCAAAACTGCCAAAAACTAAAGGCTAGTAAGGTTTTAACTGAGCATCTACTAAACTCTCGTCCACTATGCTTGCGTAAGATAAAAGACTAGTACACACAAATCATGATGTCTAAAACATCCTGATATCCATCAAGCAAGAATTCTAAGGGTGGAGGAATGGAACTTTATCATTACTATTGTCATCAAGCCATCATAAAGGTGAACTAAAATTCTCTTAAATAAGTAATCACTTCACATTCAATGTTCTACATTGCTCATTAAACATTTTACAAGATGACTATATCATTGTTGTCTAAACTATTTATGTATAGGTACGCGATAATGCTATCTATTAAAACTGAACTAAATAGCTATCTTGTGAATTATCTTAACTTGGAATCAGAAGAAAAACTGAAACTTATATACCGAACCTAAACCCTTCAGGACTAAAGGAACAACAGATTACTCACCTAACCACATATTGAAGGTAAGTGTAAACGTTGTGATTCTTCAATCAAGCACATCACCGAAAGGTGGGGGTAAAGGTTGTCATTAATTGTAAGTCGTTGTCATAAAAACAACATCTATATTTATACCATAATGGGTATAAAATTGATGTGGTAAGAGGTAAATGAAATAACTATTACTCAATCTAGAAAAACGTTGTCATTACATTGTGTAAAATCACTGTCTAAAGCTATTATAAAAATGTTGTCCCTAGGTGTAACTAACAAGACAAAGTCACATAAGGATACGACAGAGACAACGCTGTGATTACAGGGATTTAAGCTCACCAAAACATAGAGTGAAAAAAAGGAATAATGTTGGGTCTAACATGTGATAAAGAAGAATTGCCAGACTATATCACTATGTATAGTAGTCATCGCACTAATGTACCATTAAATACCGATCCAAAAGGGAATAAAAGTGCAGCTCGTAAATGGTAAAAATGCAGCCCAAGGGATAATTCTTAACCATTACAACCCCAAGGACGCTAGCATTGAATCATGGATATGCCAAGGAAGTAGCTGGGTAAAGGGGGGATGCGGTATCACAAATTCGTACAATCATCTTAGTGATATGGTTAAAAAAAGGGTCGTGATGCAAATGCATAAACGTAAAGTCAATCGCAGGGATAATAGTGGGCAGGATGCCAAAATAGTGAAGCCGAAAGGTGCTTACTGCCAATGCAACTGTGGGTTAAAAACAATGCTTAAGCCATTTAAAATCGTGGATCAAAAATGGGGAGAGATATCAAAATCGTGAGCAAAAATGTTGTCGTCTGCCAAGCATTTGGCTATTGTGCATGTCATTCAAACGGTGAGTCTTAATAATGGAATTTGCTAAACTTTACCCTCCCGAACTCGCTAAGTAAACCTAAGATATTGCAGTCTATCACAGTAAAGAAAATACTGCCAAAGACAAAAATGTATCCATCACATAAATACATCAATCTCAGTCACACTAGAAGGTATTAAATTGTTGTAAGTCTAGGTGTAGTAATGGTTAAATTCGTTGTCTAAGATGGTAAAAATATAGGGTAAATTTTTTCTTGGTAATTTCGCCATCAATATTTAATGGAAACACATAGTACAATAGTCATTCACCATCACTATCATTTAAAACACCAAGTGCATTCACCATCAACTAAATTAAAACACAACGTGCATTTGCCAGAAAATGCATTAAAACATAGAGTTCATTCTTCAGCAATCACATTAAACACAGAGTAATTATGCGTTCACATAGGTTTTTTACTTCCATGGGTTCTAAATAACACAGTCCAAATACTTTAAAATATGTCAATCGAGTCAAAATAAACTGCAGAGGTAAATAAAAATAGTGAAAATCCAGCAAGATACGAAACACAGCGTAAAAATAACTTCGCCATCAAACGATAAATTGCAGGGTTAATTAATCGCATCAAGGTGCAAGACCAATAATCAGCCAAGGACGAACAACAGAGATAGATGGTTGACAGGGACATCCTTCTCTCATCATCCACAAACATAAAATAAGGGCGTTGAGATCCATAGGTCTATTAACGTCGAAGCGATGACCATAGATCAGGCTCCTGGTTGACTGCTTAGGCACGAACTGATGAGCTAGGGACGAAGGAAAAAATAAACCACAATAATTGCAATCAATAAATCTCAGGATGGTCAAGAAATGGTCGGATCGAAGGCTATGGGAAATCAATCAACATCAAACTAAGGCTATGGGGAAATTTCAGTCATCAACTAGAATGGTAAGAAAATCATATTCCTTACTTGATTAAGCATACAAAACTAAAAGCATAAATCATACTAACAATCTACCACGCAGAAATAAAGGAAGAATACCGTTGCCCAATTTCCCTCTCTGAGTTGATGTCCCGTGCGCTCCATGCAACTCTCGCTTGCCAACCGATGAGGCTTCACAGGTACCTCCCAGCCAACACTAGGGGTACTCTTCTTCCCCCTTATCCCCCGGAGTCGCAAAGGGGCCACACACACTAACCAAAGAATTAGCTAGCTCCTAGCTGGCCTCGCAAGACCAAGCTACCACTCCTTACTGAGATGGATATCCCAACTCCCACAAGCCAAGTCAGTCAAGTATAGATTTCTGCAGCATAATGTTACGCATGACATAAGAGATCCATCATCCTTCTCCTCCCTCCATTATATAGAGTTTCGAAGTCTCTTACTTTCCCAAATCCCATTTAATTTAATGTTTAATAATTTAATTCATAAAAATCCTCCTCGTACAAGTGTCACCCATCCCCTTCATTCCTCCATAAATTAATTTCATTAATTAATTAATTACCCCTATTTCCTTCACCCACCTAAAATCACTCCTAGAATCACTCCTAGGTGTCCCCAAATTCCCTTACAAGTTTTAATGACTTTCCCTCTTACTAATTTACTAGTTGAGTTTGATTTTAGAAAGTTCTTAAATGCTAGATACCTTACTAAGTTAGTCTTTTTTCTTTTTCATTCTTTCCCCTTTCTTTTATGTTTCCCACTTTTTCCTACTTTCCTAAATCTTTTAAATTTCTCTCTTTCCATTTTTATTTAATACTCACAAAGGTATGTGCAGAAACTTACCCTTTTTCCCTTTTTCTTTTTAATGAATAATTTTTTAATTAGCATTATAATAAAACAATTATTTCCCCTTTTTTAATTTTATCCCAAAAGATTTTTATAAATCAATATAATTGCTTACCCCCGTATAATTTAGACCTAGACTTTATTTTCCTAGGTTGAGCGACATTTTATTAGGGGAAATGTTTTAAGTCTTCCTTAACACGTTATTTTCCCTAAGGCCATCTAGGTTTATCCAATTATTAAATAACAACGCAACGTGCCCTTCATGATGCACTAGGTGCTCCAAGGGTGCCACTTGCCTCTTTTTGTTTCTCTTGCACGACGTGCCCTTTAGGATGCACCACTTTCTCCAAGGGTTTCACTCGCCTCTTTCCATTTTTCTTGCACGATGTGCCCTTCAGGACACACCACGTGCTCAAAGGGTGCCACTCGCCTATTTTTGTTTCTCTTGCACGACGTGCCCTTCAGGACGTACCACATGCTCCAAGGGTGCCACTCGCCTCTTTCCATTTTTCTTGCGCGATGTGCCCTTCAGGATGCACCACGTGCTCCAAGGGTGCCACTCGCCTCTTGACTGACTTGGTAGACATAAAAAAACCCTGGAGTCAATACTCCACTAGGTGATCTTTTGGGAGACTAAGGGCCTCTAAGGAATAATGCCCCTGCCTTATTACGCCCTCCTTAGAATCATCGTGAGCGACTGTCGTAGTCTTCCCTCATGGCATTGTGGGTCCTCTCGAACTAGGTAGTCATTAACCTACAGTTCGAGCCATGAAGAAAGTGCTAGTAGGCTATGGTAGGGTTGTTGTCCACACCTCTCCCTCAACGTCTTTGGTAGTCATGCGTGACCCCTCTACTTCACATGTGAGTCTGGTTGGCAAGCTATTTTCAGCCTGCATCATCAACAAAGCATGTCAGAAATATATCCGTAATCATATCATCTAATCAGATGCACTAATATCACATATAAAACAATCAAACCCCAATAGTTCACTCCCAGACTTGATCCAGAGTCCAAGGGGTTCCATCGATGCCTCTACATCCTCGAGGTCCAAAAACCTACACACTTAGTAAAACCGAGTCAGTAGAACCTGTCTATGTCAATGCAGCAAAACAACATGTCATCAACCCATAACGCCTCATAATCAAAATCAAATGCTTAATAGTATAATAATCCGGATCACTTGCAAGCAAGTGTCCTCAAAGTATAAGTTTGATCAGTGTGCGCAAGAGCGAGATGTTACATTCATCCTCTGTAGGGACAATAGGAATGGTTTCCATGGTGTTAGCGATAATTATTGTCCTGGGCTCGAGAGCGCCCAGGTCTGCAGATTTCGCAGAAAATGCCCAAGCGCAGCACGGGAGAATCCATGTTTTTCCAAGTAGCAGGTCAAGCGAGTGGGAAAAATGTCGTCGGCAGCGTCCAAGATCTATTTTACAAAGCAGATCAACGGTCACCGGGTTTTAGGAGCTACCGAGTTGCCCAAGGTTTAGTGCGAGGGACAGCTCTCGTATTTCACAGCAGGCTTGGGTCGTCCGATCCAATTGGGACAGGTGGCAGCCTGTCGGCGTATCAGGGATCGGTGTTTCGGGGAACAAGAAGCTCTCCGTTCATTGCACTTGAAAGTGCCGATCAACGAAGCGCCGAAAGCACTTTTGGCGTCAAGCCCACGGTCTTGGCCCTAGGTTATATCAAGCGAGCCTATAAAGAGGGGCAACCCCTTTTATATAGCAAATACCATCCGGGCCGTCCATCTGAAGGATGCGCGGCATGCATCCGTGCCATATCGACATTCGGGAGTTCGAGCGGTAAGCACTCCCCTCCATTTCACATACCGAAACCCCGAACCCCGAAGTGTCGATTGACGCTCTTCTAAGCTGGGCCTACGATTTTGGCACTTGGTCGTAAAAGAGCAAGCCCGGAGGAGAGGCGTTTGTGTTATCATATGGCCACCGGGGCCTGCAGTATTGTTGAATCAATTCAGAGCCCTCAGATCTATGGGGGAACACGCGGCGACTGTCAGGGTCTCCTGGCATTTTTCCCATCGCGATTTCGAAGGAAAAGAGACCCTCTCTTCTGCGAATCCTGAAAGCACCCTTAAAACTAGGCATAGGGTCACATCCTGTGGTCACTTGGGGGGAGAAAGAAAAGAGCTGCGTAGGGAGGTCTGTCGCGACTTTCGGTTGCCATCGGGCCCATCCTCGAGCCTGGTTTTCGCTCAAAATAAATGAAGGTAGGAGGAGGTGGTTGAAACCTCGCCTCACTCCTTAAATGTAAGGCATGGAGGGTCTAACCAGCAGTCTTCTCAGGAGGGTCCTGTGTGCCCATTCTTTCGGAAAGGCCAGGCCCGAGTTCTCGACCAGCCGGAGGAGGTCTGCACATGCTAGCTCGACATTTAATGGCTCAGCTACTCCCCTTGCTGGAGCCATGCACAGTTAAGATGGCGTCTGTCATAAGCGCGATCATCCAGTCTACATGCGTAGACTATCAGAAGACTTGCAGACGCAATGCTCTTAATGCAGCGTCTTGTTTTTGTTGTTGTTGGTTTTTTTGAGTATATGTAGGCATAGTCGCGATTTTGTAAAGGATGGATGGTTGAGAAGAGCTCCCGGTTGTAAAGTTTTAACGAAGCACTGTTAATCTGGTTATGTATGGGATTTTGAGACTTCTTGCCTTATGAATGCCATTTTCTTTCATGCCTTTGTTTACACTGTGTTAGAGCAACTCGGAATTGGAGGATCCAGTCAAGATGTAGCTGTTAAAGGATGATGTTGTAATGGATCATTGTAATAGTTGTGTTGTCTCTAATCAGTTCTCATGATTTTCCCAGCGCTGAGTGACTTGGAATTGGAGGATCCAGTCAAGTCCACTTTCAGTTTCTTGAGACCCTAAACCAAGTGGATCTTGCATTCAGCGTCTTTCTTCTGCAAACTACCGAAAGCTTGTTTCCCAAAGTTGTTTGTTCACCTTTCTTACTAAGTCTTCCACATGTTCATCTTTTAATCAACCCACTGGATGAAGTTAGGTCAATACCTCCTTTGTTATTTACGTATCAGACCCAGTCCCTGAGTTAGAGTGATATCTGCTCGAGTCTCTACCTATCTGATCATCCATTTAAACTATCGTGACATAAAAATGATGGGTGTCAGGCTCTTCTCCTGCAAGCAATCCAGGAGTGACTTTCGACGCTAACATTTCTGGCACCGTTGTCGGGGATGAAGTTGAAGATTTTCCCTAGGCAGAACGAAAACGATCAACTGATTCTGAAGGTGCATCAGAAATCAGAATTATTCAGATTTCTACTGTGCACCTGGAAACTCCACTGTGGTGACTCCATTGTTTCCACTTTACTGTTTCAGTTGTGGCCACTGTTGACACATCTAAAAGATGACCCAGAGGAGCTTTCTCGAGAAGGCTTTAGCGGCTTCTTTCTTATCCTGAGAAGTTTCCTGGGGTAACGATAATGTTAAATATTTGGCCTTTGATGGTGAACAAGGACCGGGCACATTTGAAGCTGCGCATCTTTCACTTGGCGACTCCATGATTCGAGGATCGATTGGCGACTCCACTGGTTCGATATGGAGAAAATTTTGGCTCAAAGGTTTGATTTCTGTGACTTTTCCCAGATAGTTGGTTTTCCTAATGCGCTTCCTGATAGATACATCTGGGAAGATTTCCTACCCGAATTTCACGCACAGAGTTGGGAGGTACCAGCTGAGCATTTACTGGACTTCCATGAAGCTATTCACCGACACAATATCATGCATGAGGATGTCCGGATTAAGTTCTTTAGGTATTCATTGAAGGGAGATGCTCTTGAGTGGTGTCGATCTCTTATCGCTGCGAGCATCCGCTCTTTAACGGGTTTTCATACATCTTTCAATTCTTTTTGTAAAGATTACTATCCAGCTGATTGTTTGTATGAAAATTGTTGTGAGGAATTTTCTTTTCTTCGTGAAGCCTTTGTTGGCCCTGCAGACCATGTCTGCGATGAAGCCCTTACTGTGGAGGGAAGCATATACTGTGAATAAATTGAGGTGTTGAATGATATGAGTGGTGTTAGCTCAAGAATGGAAGCATCTGATGTCATATCAGGTGCGTCTGTTCTTTTAGATGTTCATGAAGATCAACACGCCTCTTGTGGAGATCATGAGTTTGTAGAGCAGATGTGGTCCATGGTAGATGGCTCGCCTAAATGTCGGGTTGAAGTAGATATTCCTAGCAACCCTGTTTCTAAGGATGGAGACCTTCCCGTTTGTAAAGAAGAGATTATTGTGGAAGAGGTTTCCTCTCTTTTTCTCCAGGGAGTTTCTCACGATATATGTTTACCTGGGATTAACGAGGAAAAGGGTATGTGCGAGCAGCCAGAAGCAGCGGGTCCCACTGTCCCTGAAGCAGATATTTTTGATGGGATCACCATCATAGAGGAGAATCATAGAGATAAGGGTCAGCCCCTCTTTGATGAATATTATAGTGATGATGAGAAACAAGCTTATCCTACATTCGATCACTATAAAGATACTGAAGAGCCAGTCAGCAAGCAGAATCACCCCATGGTCCCTATTTATGATGAATATGAATCGGACCTGGAGGAGAGCCAACCAGAAGAGGAAAAAGAACCAGAAGGGCAGTCTGCCTTTTATTCAGAGCTAGTCAGTGAGCAACCACCACCTGAGATTAGCGAACCTACTTCAGTTATTCACCCGTCTATGGTTATCAGAGACATTTGTCCGTTTGTGAACAACTGTGTAGCAGAAGAGGATGTATGTTGCCAATTCCTTAGAAATGGTCACTCATTCGATGACCCTGTCAGCAAATACATGGAGTGGCATTTCCCCTATACCTTGGAGCCACCCTATCTCATCTCAACTACAACCTGTAAGGAGGAGTTCATGAGTGTAACCATTCTGCTGTCACTGTTACACCATCTACTGATGATCATTGACAGAAGGAAGGAGCTTCTATTCAGGAAGTTGTTTGAATGGCTATGGTGGAAGTTTTCTTTCACCTAGCCCCATGTAAAACTATTTCATTAGTTTAGGATTGTATATAAATAAGCTCTTTGAGCATGTATATTTATTTTGTTGCTTTTACTTTTCGGCATATATTTCTCATCAGGAGGTTTGAGCTTGACTCCATAGCCCAACAGCAAGGCACTGAAGCTGCAGAATGAGTCCTTAGAGCATCACAGGGACGACTCTATCCCCCATGGAGCCTAATGTTAGCGATAATTCTTGTCCTGGGCTTGAGAGCGCCCAGGTCTACAGATTGCACAGAAAATTCCCAAGCGCAGCACGAGAGAATCCCTGTTTTTCCAAGTGGCGGGTCAAGCGAGCGGGAAAAATGTCGTCGGTAGCAGCCAATATCTATTTTACAAAGAAGATCGACGGTCACCAGGTTTTCGGAGCTACCGAGTTGCCCAAGGTTTAGCATGAGGGACGACTCTCATATTTCACAGTAGGATTGGGTTGTTCGATCCAATTGGGACAGGTGGCAGCCTGTCAGTGTATCATGGATCGGTGTTTCGGGGAACAGGAAGCTCTCTGTTCATTGCACTTGAAAGTGTTGATCAACGAAGCATCGAAAGCACTTTTGGCATCGAGCCCACGGTCTTGGCCCCGGGTTATATCAAGCGAGCCTGTAAAGAGGGGCATCCCCTTTTATATAGCGAATACCATCCGAGCCATCCATCTGAAGGATGCGCGGCATGCATCCGCGCCATATCGGCATTCGGGAGTTCGAGCGGTAAGCACTCCCCACCATTTCACATCCCGAAACCCCGAGATGTCGATCGACGCTCTTCTAAGCCAGGCCTACGGTTTTGGCGCCTGGTCGTAAAAGAGCAAGCCCGGAGGAGAGGCATTTGTGTTATCATGTGGCCACCGGGGCCTACAGTATTGCTGAATCAATTCAGACCCCTCAGATCTGTGGGGGAACATGCGGCGACCGTCAGGGTCTCCCGGCATTTTTCCCATCGCGATTTCGAAGGAAAAGAGACCCACTCTTCCGCGAATCCTGANATGGTCACTTGGGGGGAGAAAGAAAAGAGCTGCGCAGGGAGGTCCGTCGCGACTTTCGGTTGCCATCGGGCCCATCCTCGAGCCTGGTTTTCGCTCAAAATAAATGAAGGTAGGAGGAGGTGGTTGAAACCTCGCCTCACTCCTTAAATGTAAGGCATGGAGGGTCTGACCAGCAGTCTGGTTAGGAGGGTCCTGTGTACCCATTCTTCCGGAGAGGCCAGGCCTGAGTTCTCGACCAGCCGGAGGAGGTCTGCACACGCTAGCTCGACATTTAATGGCTCAGCTACTCCCCTTGATGGAGCCATGTGCAGTTAAGATGGCGTCTGTCATAAGCGCGATCGTCCAGTCTGCATGTGCAGACTGTCAGAAGACTTTCAGACGCAATGCTCTTAATGCAGTGTCTTGTTTTTTCTGTTGTTGGGTTTTTTGAGTATATGTAGGCATAGTCACCATTTTGTAAAGGATGGATGGTTGAGCAGAGCTCCCGGTTGTAAAGTTTTAACGAAGCACTGTTAATCTGGTTATGTATGGGCTTTTGAGACTTCTTGCCTTATGAATGCCAGTTTCTTTCATGCCTTTGTTTACACTATGTTAGAGCAACTCGGAATTGGAGGATCCAGTCGAGTTGTAGTTGTTATAGGATGATGTTGTAATGGATCACTGTAATAGTTGCGCTGTCTCTAATCTGTTCTCGTGATTTTCCCAGCGCTGAGTGACTTGGAATTGGAGGATCCAGTCAAGTCCACTTTCAGTTTCATGAGACCCTGAACCTAGCGGATCTTTCATTCAACATCTTTCTTCTGCAAACTGCCGAAAGCTTGTTGCCCAAAGTTGTTTGTTCACCTTTCTTACTAAGTCTTTTACCTGTTCATCTTTTAATCAACCCACTGGCTGAAGTTAGGTCAAGACCTCCTTTGTTATTTACGTATCAGACCCAGTCCCTGAGTTAGAGTGATATCTCCTCGAGTCTCTACCCGTCTGATCATCCATTTAAACTATCGTGACATAAAACTGATGGGTGTCGGGCTCTGCTCCTGAAAGCAATCCAGGAGTGACTTTCGACGCTAACACATGGCATTAAGGAACTCGTAAAGACTTTTAAGTTAGGAATTCCAATCCCTGAAGGGAATCATATTATTTTCTTTAGTATTGCGGTTTAGAATACGGGTCCAAAACTTTTAAGGATCTAGCTTAGATAGTTGTGAAAGATACTCTTTCCTTTTATTGATATATTACATTTTTTTTCCTTTTAATTAGGTATTTGTACATATTGATCTTATTGAGTTAAGGACTCATTAGAAGCATCCCTAATGGATTTCCTAGAAATTTTACATTCTTTATCATACCAAGGGTTGGTCGTTCTATTATTGTTTTTATAGGACACCTCAAAAGAGAACTTGTTAGTAGAAGTGGAAAGGGTAGTTGTAAAATTATTATAGAGTTCTTCAATGTTATTCTTATAAGTTAGCAGATGTAATTTATTATTTAAATACTTTAATAAAAGGTAAACTTTACTTTTGTCAAAGCGCAATTGCCTTTGATTATCATAATTATCCTCAATGGTGCTCCTATGCATGGAAAAGTTTAGAGTTAGGGTTAAAGGTTTATGATCAGATTCGATTTCATGGTCATTTAAAAGGTCAAAAGTTGTTATTTGGTTGGAAACAGAGATATCATATATCACATAATCTACGACATTACTACCTATCTCATGAATACAAGTCATCTGGTTGGAGTTTGGCTACTTCGTTACTCCATTGCATATTATTAAGTCTTGAGAGCTGCAAAGCTTGACCAACTCAGTACCAAACAAATTCTCAATTAGGTCTTGAGAGCTTCTTTTATAGCTATTAGATAAAAGAATGTCCTCATCTAGGCATAAAGGATTATGGTTGAAATTAATGGTTGAAAGAGTAGCTCGTTTAGTTGCAGTCCTAGCATTAAGGTATCCTAGAAGGAGGATATTACCTTCATTTTTCAAACTATAAATATCTTGTTCTAAATTATTATAGGGACAATTGTTATCTAGATTGTTTTTCTTATAAAAAGTAGAATTAATAAGTGAAAAATAGAAAAATTCTATATACATCTTCTTAGCATTGGTTTATGAAATTTCTATCCAAATGTATTAATTGAGAGGGAAGATCTTATGAAGTTGAATTTGAGGAGAAATTCTCTTTCTAACATAACAAGCTATGCCTCCTATCCCTCTATGGTGGTACTTTTTGTTCCATGCCAACCACAAGACAATCCTTCTATGTTAGGGACCTTAGACTCTTCATGCTCCCAAATTTCAACTAGACAAATAATATCAATATCACTCAGGATCCAAATTATCATAAGACCTTTGTGCCATGGAAAGCCACGACAGTTCCGAAAAAGGATCCTGAGTGTCCCAAATTCCTATTTAATATTATCCTTCTGGTCTCCATCCCTAACAATAACTTTTTCAATTTCTAATTATTTCCCATTTTCCTTCTTTCATGGCTTCTTTTATCTTTTGAACTTCCTTCCTTGATTCAACTTGGTCTTCGAGAATGAGGTCTTCATTTATAAAAATTATTGACCCTTTTAAGCTCGGATATACTGAGTATGCTATATTTATGGTCATTACAACTTACTTTGACATGGATCAACCTATCTTTGTGATCAATTATTTTTTCTATCCTCTTTTATTCTATGAGGTTAGTTGTATCAATTTGTGATTTATTATTTAATTCTTCTTTTACTATTGCTAGAGTATCCTCCTCTTGTTGTTCTTTTATACCAAAAATTATGAGGTTCAAACTCTGTTTGGAGTTTTACTTTCAAATGATTCTAATTCTATTTGGCTTTTGAAATATCTCCCTTCTCTCCTTTTTTCTAATGATTCCATACCCCCTTCATCCATAGCCCCTTCTGGAATTAGGAGGAAACACATGTTCTTCACCATTAGGCTCACTCACCCTATATATATATATATATCTTTAATTTTCACATGTTAATATATTATAAATATATTTTAAATTAAAATTGAATCAATGTAAAAAGTGACTCACCTGATTGTGTCCAGGTGATTTACTAACATGCACCCAACTGTGTGGAGGAAGCCACAACTAAAAATTATTCAAAATTACATAGAGCATTCCAAAAACCATAGGGATC
>SNQJ01S0172098.1:0-13728 GCA_010110895.2 Picea sitchensis
ATACTTCTGGGGTGTAAATACTTCATGGGGTATAAACACAACTGAAATAAAGGACCTCTGAATCAAGAAGATAATCAGGCTCCACAACCAACAAAAACAACATTTATGTGGGGATACCTTGAATTTATTTGCTAGAGAATATCACAATTACCATTGGTCGAGGTCATATTGGTATTATTCAATGTTACTAGATAAATATAATAATAAGGTTTGGACATCAGGAATAGCTCTCGTTGGTTGTATCCCTGAATTTTTCGAGTGCAAATATATTCTCACCTAGTGTATTGATAAATTTGTCCAAAACAAAAGAACAAGTCCACTACAAAGTGGATCCCCTATTTCATTGGCGCCATTAGTCTTCAAGAGAATGTTAAAATCACCAAAGAAAAAGTTAACATACAAACGAGAAGAAGGTAGAAATTTTCTTGAAGGGAAAAATAATGGAATTGAACTCCTGCAGGAATATTTACAAGACCCTACTGCAATGCTAGAAGACTTATCCAGAATCTAGGTTAGTTATTTAAAAGACCCTTATCGAGAAATTGTTTGGTTATTTACTATAGTTATAGGTCAAGATTCTACAACAACTATCCTCTGATTGGCCCTATATATTTTACATTTTATAGTTCATGAGAATGACATCTTTGATTGGGTGAAAATCATATCGAATGAAATTTTCACACGGTTAATGAATTTCGGAAGTGAGAAAAAGTTCTATATGTCATCTTATCTGATATTTTCTATCACACATTGTCATATTTTTAAAGGTTTGAGTGTTGGAAAAAGGTTAAACTTGAAAGTTGACCCCGTGACTATGTGGTATCAAGCTCTCTGGAGACAGAAAGTTATCCATTATTTTTATGAATTTTACAATGATTTTGTGTCTAAACTTAAGAAAATACTCTTTGGAGAAGATACTTCCAGGCTTTCATTGGAAGCGTCAACATTTCTTAATACAAAGGGAATTTTGGAGAAAATGGATAATTACAACATCATTAGGATTTTTTGTTCTCGTGAAAAGCCTATATTTCTCCCTTATTATGTGTCAAACAAGTTATTATCATAGAGGTGGGGAGGAAGTATAAGTTTTGGTTTCATGTTTTTTATGAAAAAAAAAAAGAAAAAAATAGTTTATTCCTCTGCCTTTGAAAGTTGGTGAAATTATCTTAAGAGGAATTTCCAAAATTGATGAATATTCCTCTTACTTTGACCAGTTTAATTTGAAATTTGCAGAAGAAATCAAAGGGTTTGACCCTAACCATATTTTTTATAATCACGTGACATTAGTTGGGATTATCCCCACATTGATCAATACACTCATATTTGGAGAGGAAGAGGGTGATAGTCATGACCCTCATGTTCAAAGTGTTGATAAAAATTCTGGTAATATAGAGACTATTGTGAGCACTACAAAACATCATTAGCAAATAGGGGAACCCTCAAGTGAAAGAATTTCTTAGTTACCCGTTGTTTCTCACAAAATTGTTTTTCCTAAAATAAATTCTCAGACTGCAACAACCCAACAAAGAAAACCCTCAAGTAATAATTCAGGTGATTATGGAGAAAGAAATCCTCCTCGAGGAAGTTTAGAAAACCCCATAAAATAAAAGTGAAAAGGAAAATAGTGAATTCTCAACAAGAGGGAGAAGACAAAATGCACCTGAAAAATGATATTTTACTTGATGATATGGATTTAGATGTCGATATTGAAAATATCCAATTTCCGAATGAAGAAGAACGAGCCCAAGAAAATGTGCAGTTTGTTGCATTGATTGTTCAAGATGAAGTCTTCTTTGATGAAGAAACCTTTTCTGTACAAAATGCTTTTTTTGATAGGTCTTCAAAGACACTGATCTTTGAAAGAACCTCGAATAATAAGAAGGGAAAGTCACGGTCCACCATTGATACTAAAAATTTGTTGCCATCAAAATTATCTTCAATTTATAAGGTCACAATGGATGCATTAGATGTTTCAATAATTAATATGGAAGAGGAAAATCTTAGGCTTAAGGAGAGAGCCAAAGAATTAGAAGCAACTCTCATGCCCCCACCTATATTGTCTACCCTATTTTCCATGATACAACCCAAAAGAATTCTTCAAGGAACTCCAAAGTCAAGTCTAAGAGTGAAAGGAATTTCAAGCTTAATCATTGCTACTCGACAATTTTTCGAAGAGAATATAAAGAAAAGAATGTCACTTATTTTAGATTTATGGGACTTAGCAAAACGTTTTTCCTCTCTCGGGCTCAGAATTCAAAACACTAAAGAATACTTAAATTCATATTTGAAGAATGATGAAGGATTTCTCACAGATGGAGTTGCTATGTTTATAGCAAAAGTATTGGAAATGACAGATCATAGGAGAAAACAAGAATATTTTCCCTCCCAGAACCGTATGAAACAATTAAAGGCATGTTGGATTGAAAAGATTAATACATTAAAGGGGTTGTTAAATCAATTAAATTAATTATCACGGAAAAAGACTGAGGCATACTCAAATATTATTGGTTTGGATATTGTGGGCACCACTGTTGAAGTTTCAGATCTAAACTTAATATTAAATTCAATGCTCATGACCAGATAGTGATTTGAAGAGCAAGTTGAAAGTTTGAAGAAATCATCAGTCGAGAAATTTGATAGTACAATTGAGTATACTTATGATGATATTGATATTTGGCTTGTTGAATACACAAATAAAAATGTGGACATTGAAACTATATTGCAAAAATTATCTATTGACCATAGAGGAATTGTAAATGAATTGTTAAATATCGAAGTAAAGAAAGAAATGATTGTTTCCCCCTTAAGAGAATATATTCAAGAATGATTGAACAAGTCTATAATCAAGTTTTCTGAATTTCCAACGAAAGCATTTACAACCGTCCACTTCACTGCAACAAGCAAAGATACAAAAGGTGCATCAACAAGAAAATGAAGAGAGAGAGAGAGATTTCATCATTCTACGTTGATTACCTACCTTCTTCCTTATCAGAGTTCATCCAATTGTATTTATTATTTTATTAGAAAAGTATAACCAAATTCTAATAGTTTCCTCTTTGTCTTTTTTCTGGATCATGTTGCTCGTGCTCTAATCCATGTTCTTCTCTTCATCCTATTTCTTGTAAATATTTTCATGTTCCACAGGAGCCCCAATCCCAGTCTATTAATAGACAAATGCCTTTAAATTTCAAGTATTCTAACAAACATTATAATTTTTTAGAAATTCGAGAGAACTATGTCGGGATCAATTTTGATTGTATTTTATAAGTTTGAGTTCTGAGTATAAGATATTTGAATTCGATCTATCGAAATCTTCTTTTGATCTCAATAAGTAGTATTCTTTCAAATTTCTCTTATGTTATTGGACCATTTCCTTTTATTTTGAATGTGATTAGAATTTTTATTAAATTATGATGGATGTAAGGATTTTATCATTTTTATGTTGTGTGGTGTTTGAGGTTCCTGGTCCACTTCTCAGGAATTATCCATATATATATTTTATTTTTCAATAATTTGAATTTTCTTGAGCCATAAATATTTGGATCTGTCATTTGACATGATCCCATATTATTTTTGATATAAAATATTCAAAGAAGATCATAAGCCAAAGAGGAGTACCACCTCTCTAAAACGTAGGGGGATTCATATCCTCGTGAGGTTTTCATTTTGGTCCTAACAGATTCAAACTTCAACATCTTTGGTGACCAAATTGGGGACGAATTAAAAACTTGGTTCTAGACCAAAATTTTCTATGACTTTGCCTCAAATTGATAAGCCTCAATTAGAAAATTGGATTGGAAAACCAGATAAGTATTCTTCATCAATTATATAATCTTGCATTAACAACAACCCAAATTCAAGAAGAATAAGAAATATCTTAGAAGACTCTTGTTCAAGAATAAGAACAAGAAATCCCCAGAAGTCAAAGAAGAGACAAGAGACAAATTTGAAGAGCCTAAGCGCAAAATAGAAATTGAAACCGGACGAGTATAAAGGACCAATAACCGGAAGTAGAAGTAAGAATATGCAAGTTCTAGAAATTGAAGAATATTTGTTTGAAGAAAAGAAGAGATATTCAAAAATGGGTGATAGGGAAGAAAGACACGAAGAAAGACGTGAAGAAAGAGATAGAATCCCAAGGAGACGGGTAAGAGATTCTCCTCTAAAACTCCAGAGAGAACAACATGAGCTCCCTATTATTCCAAAGGGGACATTGAAGACATTCTCAAGGATGGACTGATTGATCCAAAAATACATGTATATTTATTCTTAGATGTCTGTGATTTCCATCTTGTCAAACATGATGATGTAATGGTAAGACTATTTCTCTAAACATTGGTTGGTCAATCTTATGAATGGTACACATCATTGTCTACAAGATCGTTTGGGTCATTTGATGATATTGAAACGATGTTTGTGAATATGTTTTCTCCTCTAGTTGTTTATCATACTCTTCTCATAGATTTCACTCAAATTTGTTTGAGCAAAAATGAAATAATTTGATATTTTAACTTGAGATTCAATAAAACATTGAACAAAATCCCAGAAGAGAAAAGGAAAAAAGCTCAGGTAGTACTCGGTTGTTATAATAATGCCATGTCTTCCAATGTAAAGTTTGATGTTAGAGCCTCTCAAATTGAAACCCTAAATGAAGCAATGGGAAAATCCACATAGATGGAAGAAATCATGTTTGAAACAAGAGTTGACCCTGATATTATTCTTGGAAAAGTGCAAAGACAAATAGATAATTTGGCTATTTTTTATCAAGGGGCATTAAGATCAAAGAAGAATGAGGATAAAAAAACATGCCATCTCTAAATTCAAGGATATGGAGGAGGTTTGTTCAAAGGGACCATCCCAAATGTAAAAATTGACCATGTTGCAGCACAAGAGACAAAGCAGAAGATGGAGATTGCACAAATGAACAGAACTATCAAGAAAATGCAAAATAAAATAAGTAGACTCAAAAGAAATGAAAATTTCATGCTTGATCCAAGGATTCCAGTTCCAAAATAAATAATAAATCATGCTCAAGAATAGAGGACAAGAATCGAGAATACCAATGATCAACATAGACAGAGAATCCCAAGGGCACCTAATCCCAATGCAGTAATACTTGAAGAATCTTATGATGAACAAGTTTTTGAGCAAGAGGCTTACTATATTCAAGAACAAATTCTTGAATCTATAGAGACAGATGGATGTGAGTCATCCATGTACATATTTGAAGAATATGAAGACAATAATATATCGCAAGACAATGTTGTCCAAACACAGGCACAACCAAGTAAATTCAAACCAAAAGAAAATATTGAAAAAGACAAAGAATAAGTAAAAGAGAAGAATAAATCAAGTGAGCAGCAAAGAATTGTAAATACTCCCCAGATGATGTATAATGTGGTCGATGATCTTAGTAAATTGAGAATCACTTTACCCTTTATGGAAGTGGTAAAAATTAGGCAGCAGAGAGAAAATATTCTCAAACTTTTAGATGAGCCAAGCAAAAGAATGGAAGTTGTTATTACTAATCTGAGGCAGAATCAGACCATATCAGTTGTCAAGTTGAGAGGAAAAGTTCCTCCCTTTTATATTTTGATTGAAAACCATGATGTTGTACTTCAAAATTATTTGATACATTTCGAAGCAACGAATAATATCATGCCCCTCGAAGTAATGGAAGCACTCGGTATGAGTTGTACCAAATATTATGAAATAGAAAACAATATTTACACAATCGATTCCAAAAAGGTACTAGCCTATGGAGAGATCAAGGACTTTTATGCTTGGATTACTGTTTCCCCTCATATTATCACCATTTTCACTATCATAGTGGTTGATCTTCCTCCAACATATGGAGTATTCCTTATAAGATATTGGTATTCGATGATCAATGGTTATATAATGAATGATGATAGTTGCATGATGTTGCCGAACAAAGATGGGACAATGTTGAAAGTTCCTCGTGAGCCTAGAAAACCATTTCATTTAAAAAGAAAGAGAATGAAATGATACAATATTATGTAGACATGGGTATTGGAAATTATGATATACTTGATTTGGACCAGTCAAAAACTTTGAAACAAGAATATAGTTCCTTTACTAGGTACTAGAGAATGGCATTTGATTGTGCATGCTCAATCTCAGGGAGAGGGGTTGGAATCGTAATTAAAAGTCCTGATAGAGTCATATATCCACATGCTATCAGCTTGGAATTTCCATACACCAACAATGAAGCAGAGTATGAAGCATTAATTCAAGGGATAATTATAGTATTGGAAATGAACATTGAACACTTGATTATAACTGATGACTCTGAATTGGTTATAAATCAAGTCATTCAAAGATATAATATCAAGAAAGAAAAACTCAAGTTGTATGTCAAAAGAGTAAATGAATTGATGGAGGATTTATGTTCATTTAATATATCATTTATCCCCAGAGAGAAAAATCAAAAGGCAGATTCATTGGCACTTGTTGCTTCATTATCTAATCCTGAGGATATTCCAAGAAAAATTTCATTTCAAGTCAAAATAATTTTTAGACCTTCGATGCTCGACAATCAAGAATACCTTCAGGTATTTGAAAATGATGAAGAATTGAATGATTTATTTTCCAATGAAAATGATTACAAGGAGAATCGTAATAGTGTTTCCCATGTTCCAAAAGATTGTGTAAAATCAGAATCTCTTTTTACAAGAGATGATCAAGCAAAGAATCTCAAAGAAGTATCAGTTCGAAAGGTACAAGAAACAAAGAAAATAAATATTGGAACTAAAAGTTCCCCAAAATATGTGAATCTTGGGATTGATTGCACATCAGAGGAGGTTGACCAATATACTACCTTATTCAAATAATATTATGATGTATTTGCATGGAGTTACGATGATCTTAAGGCATATGACAAATCCATATTCCAACATACCATACCATTGAGAGAAGGGACAAATCCTTTTAAGTAGAAAATCAGAATGATGAATCCCAAATTGAAGCCATTGGTAAAAGTGGAGTTGGAGAAATTAAAAAATGTTGGAATTGTATATCCCATTAGAGATTCCGATTGGCTTTCAAATCCAGTAGTTGTGAGAAAAAATACTGGAGAAATTTGAATGTGTGTTGATTTCAAATATTTGAATAAAGGAATCATCAAGGACAACTATCCTCTGCCTAACTTGGAATTCTTGCTTCAACAAGCTATTGGATAAGCTTGTATGACCATGTTAGATGGTTTTTCAGGATACAATCAAGTATTGGTCATAGAGGAAGACATGCCTAAGACTGCCTTTATAACACCTTGGGATACATATGCTTATGCTCGCATTCCCTTTGGTTTAAAGACTATTGGATATTTATGGTTGATTATCAAGATGATCTTACTATCCACTCCAAGACAAGGGAAGAACATATACATCATTTGAGGCAAGTTTTTGAAAAATGTAGATTATATGGGGTCTCTCTTAATCTGAAGCAGTGTTTATTTGTTGTATCTGAAGTAAATTTGTTCAGACATATATTCAGTAAAGAAGGAATCTACAATTGATCCTGAAAGAATAAGATCCATTAATGAATTGAATCCTCCATCTTCAAAGAAAGGGGTGCAATCTCATTTTTTGGAAAGATAAACTTTGTGAGAATATTTGTCCTTGATTATGCAAGCATTGTCAAGCCAATCAATATATTGTTGAAAACGGATCATAGATTTGAATGTACTTAAGATATTCAGAATGCGTTTAACGATATTAAACAAGAAATCACCATAACGCATGTGCTTATCAGTCCATATTTTAAAAGAGATTTCATTTTATATTCTTTTGCTACAGAATGGGTCGTGGCTTCAGTTGTTACACAAAGAAATTCTAAAGGGGAAGAATTACCAATAAGATTCATGAGTAAAACCCTTCATGATTATGAAATAAAATATTCAAAATTGGAGAAGCAGACACTCTCTCTTGTTAAGGCAGTAGCACATTTTTGAACTTATATTTTGAATTCCCATGTTATAGCATATGTTTCGTCTTCTCCAATGAAGATGATCCTAAATCAACAATTGAGAGAGGGAAAGTGGGATAATTAGTTGGATAAGATTCAAGAGTATGATATTGATATCAAACCTTTAAAGGTAGTTAAAGAACAAGGATTGTGCAAGCTCATTGTAGACAATGATGGATTGAATGGGGTGGTCTCAATTTCAGTTGGAAAACCTATGTTGAATTTTGAATGGTACAAATACATCATTTTTTTATCTAATATCTNACCTTTAAAGGTAGTTAAAGAACAAGGATTGTGCAAGCTCATTGTAGACAATGATGGATTGAATGGGGTGGTCTCAATTTCAGTTGGAAAACCTATGTTGAATTTTGAATGGTACAAATACATCATTTTTTTATCTAATATCTGGACAGTTCCCAATCAGTATGACTCCCAAGGAAAGAAGAGCTTTGAAAATGAAATCCAATCAATATGTATAATAGTAGAGATATTATTCATAAGAAATTATGATGGTATGCTATTGAGGTGTATATATGAAATGAAGGCTCAAGAACTGATAAAGGAATTTCATGAAGTTATGTGTGGAGGACATTTTTCACCAACTACTATTGCCCACAAAATAATAAGAACCGAGGGTATTATTAGCCATCAATTTTTAAGGATTCATATGCAATGGTAAGGAAATGCCTTTCTTGTAAAAAATTCTCAGGAAATATGAAGAGGTCTGCAATGCCTTTGCAACCTATACTGGTCAAAGAACCATTTGCACAATGAGGACTAGATGTCATTGGGCCAATAAACCTGAAATCAAGTAAAGGACATGTATACATTCTTATTTCCACATATTATTTCATGAAATGGCAGGAAGCAGTGGCAATAAAAAAGGTTGATTATGAAGAATTAATAAAGTTTCTTAAAGATAATATTTATCAAGGTTTGGGGTACCGGAAAAGTTCATCACTGATAATGGTTCAATCTTCATTGGATCAAATTTTACCAATTTTTGTGGGGAATATGGTATTATAATGGGGAAATCATCAAATTACTATCCTCAAGGAAATGGACTTGTTGAATCAACAAACAAAACATTGATTCAAATTCTAAAGAAGACAATTGATAAAAATCAAAGAAACTGACATTTAAAATCAAAGAAACTTGCAAGAAGGATGACACCAAAGGATAACACTGGAATATCCCCTTATGCGTTGGTCTATGGAAAAGAAGCGAAAATGCCACTCAGTCTTGAATTGAATGCTTTGTATTACGCAGTAATATTGAAGATACAAAAGATACTCCTCCTCTGCAAAAGAGATTGAATCAGTTGTTAAAGCTAGAAGAAGAGAGAGTTGAAGCATTAAAGAAAATATGTCAAAGACAACAAAATGTTAAGAAGTATTTTGATCAAAGTGCAACAATAAATAATTTTCAAAAAGGTGAACTAGTATTACTCTAGAACAAAGCAAAAGAAAAACCCTCAATGCATACAAAGTTTGAAGCACTATGGATCGGGCCCTATCTCATTGAAAAGATTTAAAGTTTCAACTCGTACATGCTCAATAATATGAAGGGAAAATTTTTAATGCTTCATGTCAATGGGAAACATTTGAAGAGTTTCTTTGCTTAATTTTTTCTTATTTCTTGTATATAATTTGTTTCCTTTGTTTTGTATATTCTCACCTCCTGGAATCCATCGCCCAACTAATAAGACATCTGGTCTTGAGATTCTAGATTCTTGATAGCCTGCAGGGGGTTATCATCCCACAGTTGGAGCCAGTTGTTGAACCTCATGCGTCCTTTCTTCTTTTTCACTATTCGACACTTATATTTTTCTAAGTTTGTTTCTCTCCCATAAAATTTCATTGTCATTTCTCCTCTCCATGACCTATGCTTTCTACCATACTTTTTCATTTTGTTATATTCGTAGGTTGGCAGAATCACAGATTCACAATCTGTCTTATTTTCTTCCTTGAAAGTTGTTTCCAACACTTTAGTTTATTTTTTCACTCATAGACTCTTGGTTTCATTTTTTTGTATCTTTCCATTTTCACAAGTTCGTCCGACAAGTATCAATACTTAGCCATTTTTTTATCCACACCAGACTCGCGGACTTGCAGTCTCTTTTGAATTATTCCACTTCGACTCCTCGTCGTGATGCGTCCCTTTTCTTTCACAGTTCTCAAGTCATATTAAATGATAATTCTACAAACTCAACTACTAAATTGAATTTCAAAAATGTTGTTATTAATGATGTTCCTATCAATGAAAATCACATTTATTTTAGGTTAATGCTTTCATCAAAGATCTAACTTAAATATTATTTCATTGTTCTAAGCAGCATTACGAAGAAGCCTATCAAGTTTTTGAAGATGGCCGAAAGAAAACAACATTTCTGTGGGGATACCTTGAATTTATTCGCCAGAGAAGATCACAATTACCACTAGTCAAGGTCGTATTGGTATTATTCAACGTTACTAGATAAAGATAATAATAAGGTTTGGACATCAGGAATATCTCTCGTTGGTTCTGTCCCTGAAGTTTTCGAGTGCAAAGATATTGTCACCTGGTGTATTGATAAATTTGTCCAGAACAAAAGAACAATTTCACTACAAAGCGAATCCCTTGTTTCATTGGCACCTTCAGTCTTCAAGAAAATGTTAAAATTACCAGAGTTGAAATTAACATACAAAGGAGAAGAAGCTATAATTTTTCCTAAAGGGATAAATAATGGAATTGAACTCCTATAGGAATCTTTACAAGACCCTACTGCAATGCCAGAAGACTTATCAAGAATCCAGGTTAGTTCTTTAAAAGACCCTTATTAAGAAATTGCTTGGTGATTTACTAGAATTACAAGTCATGATTCTACGACAACTATCCCCCGACTGGCCCTATATATTTTACATTTTATAGTTCATGAGAATGTCATCTTAGATTGGATGGAAATCAAATCGAATGAAATTTCCGCACAGTTAATGAATTTCAGAAGTGAGAAAAAGTTCTATATGGCATCTTATCTGATATTTTATATCACACACTATCATATTTTTAAAGGTTTGAGTGTTGGAAAAAGGGTAAACTTGAAAGTTGACCCCGTGACTATGTGGTATCAAGCTCTCTGGAGACAAAAAATTATCCATTATTTTTATGACGTTTGCAATGGTTTTGTGTCTGAATTTAAGAAATTACTCTTTGGAGAAGATACTTCCAGGCTTTCATTGGAAGCATCAACCTTTCTGAATACAAGGGAAGTTTTGGAGAAAATAGATAATTACAACATCATTTGGATTTTTTGTTATCATGAAAAGCATGTATTTCTCCCTTATTATTTGTTGGACAAATTATTTATCATAGAGGTGGTGAGGCAGTATAAGTTCTAGTTTCATGTTTTTTATGAAAAAAGGAAAAAATAATTTATTCCTCTGCCTTGGAAAGTTGGTGAAATTCTCTTGAGAGGAATTTCCAAAATTGATGAATATCCCTCTTACTTTGACTAGTTTAATGTGAAATTTGCAGAAGAAATCAAAGGGTTTGACCCTAACCATATTTTTTATAATCACATGATATCAGTTGGGCTTAGCCCCACATTGATCAATACACACATATTTGTAGAAGAAGAGGGAAATAATCATGACCCTCTTGTTCAATGTGTTGATAAAAGTTTTGGTGACATAGAGACTATTGTGAGCACTACAAAACATCATAAGCAAAGAGGGAAACCCTCAAGAGAAATAAATGCTCAGTCACCTGTTGTTTCTCACAAAAGTGTTTTGCCTAAAATAAATTCTCAGTTTGCAACGAACCAACAAAGAAAACCCTCAAGTAATAATTCGTGTGATGATGGAAAAATAAATCCTCCTCAAGGAAGTTTAGAGAACCCCCATAAATTAGAAGTGAAAATGAAAAGAGTGAATTCTCAACAAGAGGGAGAAAAGCAAAACACACCTGAAAATGCTATTTTACTTGATGATATGGACTTAGATGTTGATATTGAAAATATCCAATTTTCGGATGAAGAAGAACAAGCCCAAGAAAATGTACAGTTTGTTGCATTGACTGTTCAAGATGAAGTCTTCTCTGACGAAGAAACATTTTTTGTATAGAATGCTTTATTTGATAGGTCTTCAAAGAAACTGATCTTTGAAGGAACCTCAAAGAATAAGAAGGGAAACTCATGGTCCACCATTGATACTAAAAATATGTTTCCATCAAAATTATCTTCAATTCATAAGGTCACGGGGGATGCATTAGATCTTTCAATAATTAATATGGAAGATGAAAATATTAGGCTTAAGGAGAGAGTCAAAGAATTGGAAGAAACTCTCATGCACCCACCTATATTGGCTACCCCAATCACCATGATACAACCTGACAGAATTCTTCAAGGAACTCCAAAGTCAATTCTAAGAATGAAAGGAAATTCAAGCTTAATCATTGCTACTTGACATTTTGTCGAAGAGAATATAAATAAAAAAAATGTCGCTTATTTTAGATTTATGGGACTTAGCAAAAAAAAATTCCTCTCTCGAGATCAGAATTCAAAACACTAAGGAATACTTAAATGCATATTTGAAGAATGATGAAGGATTTTTCACAGATGGAGTTGCTATGTTTATAGAAAAAGTCTTGGCAATGACGGATCATAGGAGAAAACATGAAGATTCTCCCTCCCAGAATCGTACGAAACAATTAAAGGCATGTTGGATTGAAATTATTAATACAGTAAAGGGGTTGTTAAATCAATTAAATGAATTGTCACGGAAAAATATTGAGGCATACTCAAAGATTATTGGTTTGGATATTTCGGGACCACTGTTGAAGTTTTAGATCCAAACTTAATATCAAATTCAATGCTCATGACCAGACAACAATTTGAATAGAAAGTTGAAAATTTGAAGAAATCATCGGCCATAAAATTTGATAGTATGATTGAGTATATTTATGATGACATTGATAGTTGGCTTGTTGAATACACAAATAAAAATGAGGACATTGAAACTATATTGAAAAAATTATCTATTGACCATAGAGAAATTGAAAATTAATTGTTAAATATCAAAGTAAAGCAAGAAGTGATTATTTCCCCCTTAAGAGAATATATTCAATAATGATTAAACAAGTCTATAATCAAGATTTTCAAATTTCCAACGGAAGGAATTACAACCAACCACTTAACTGCAACAGGAAAATATATAAAAGGCACATCAACAAGAAAATGAAGAGAGAGAGATTCCATCACAGTAAGTCTACATTGATTACATACCTTCTTCCTCATCAGAGTTCATCCAATTGTATTTATTCTTTTATTAGAAAAGTATAACCGAATTATGATAATTTCCTCTATCTTCTTTCTAGATCATGTTGATTGTGCTCTACTCCATGTTCTTCTCTTCATCCTAATTCTTGTAAATATTTTAATGGTACATGAGAGCCCCAATAACAATCTATTAATAGACAAACACCTTTAAATTTCAAGTATTATAACATACATTATCATTTTTTAGAAATTCCGGAGAACTATGTCAAGATCGGTTTTGATTGTATTTTATAATTCTGAGTTTTGAGTATAAGATATTTGAAGTTGAACTATCAAAATATTCTTTTGATCTCAATAAGTAGTACTATTTCAAAGTTCTTTTGTGCTATTGGACCATTTCCTTTTATTTTGAATCTGATCAGAATTTTTATTAAACTGTGATGGATGTGAGGATTTTATCATTTTTTATGTTGTGTGGTGTTTGAGCT
>SNQJ01S0172098.1:20472-33897 GCA_010110895.2 Picea sitchensis
AATATGGGCAAATAATCACCCCATTCATTCGGAGAGGGGAAAACATTAGGAAAACCAAGAATAGCAGAAAAATTAAAAGGAGCAAACCTGTGAGCAAGGATTTTCTCCATATCGAACCAGTGGAGTTGCCAATCGATCCTTGAATCATGGAGTTTCCAAGTGAAAGATGCGCAGCTTTGAATGTGTTTGGTCCTTGTTCACCATCAAAGGCCAGATCCTAACGTTGTTGTTACCCAAGGAAGCTTCTCAGGCTGAGAAAGTAGCTGCTGAAACCTTCTCGAGAAAGCTCCTTAGGGTCAGCTTTCAGGTGTGTTAACAGTAGCCACAACTGAAACAGTGATGTGGAAACCTTGGAGTCGCCACAATGGATTCGCCAGGTGCACAGTAGCAATCTTGAAGGGCTCTAATGTCTGATGCACCTTCAAAATCAGAGGCTCAATGTTGTTCTGCCCAGGGAAAATATTCAACTTCGTCCCCGACAACGGCACCAGAAATGTTAGCGTCAGAAGTCACCCCTGGATTGCAGCAGGAGCAGAGCCCAACACCCATCAGTTTATTGTCATGTTTTGTTTAATGGGGTGATCGAATGGAAGTTAACTCAAACGATGTGGTTCTAACTCCAAAACTAGGCCAGGTATGCGTGGGCAGGTGAGGTCTTGATTAAATTCCAGACAGTGAGTTGTAGTAAGGGTGAGTAGGAGGAAGACTTGTACCAGAGAGATGCAAAGGTCTGTCGTAAACATCAGGTTTCTAACAGACTGTAGGAGGAGGCATCTAAACGCAATATCTTCTTACATTCAAACACAAAACACCGGAGAATACAACAATGCAACAATAAATCCTTTATCATAACATGATTGCAACAATTCGTACGAATCAGTCGTTCACGAACTCTCTTAGCATAAGATGAAAATTAGATGGAGTAAGAAAGACTGTCTGTCATAAAACCAAAAATATCGCATACAGATGCATAACCAGAGAACTAGAGTGTTGCTAAAACTTTACAATCAGGAGCTTCGCTCTACCATCAATACTTTACAAAATACAAAGACTGAGTTTATATACTCAGAGAAAATTTGCCTAACAGCGGCGTGCTCAGTCACCCAAGGCTTGGTGTCCTTTCAGCCGAATTTGGACAGATATCCTTCGTCAGACGCCATCTTAACTGCGCATGGCTCCTGTAAGGGGAGTCGCTGAGCCATTAAGAGCCAAGTTAGCGTGTGTAGACCTCCTCTGGATAATCGAGGACTGGGCATGGCCTCTTTGGAAAAAATGGTACACAGGACCCTCTCGAGCAGACCGCTGGCCAGGCTCTCCATATCTTGCACTTAATGCATGAAGAGAGATTTAAACCACTCTTTCTTACCTTCATTTACTTCAAGCGAAAACCAGGCTTGAGGTCGGATCAAATGGCACCTGGAGAACGTGATGAACCTTTCGGCGACTGGACTCGACAACCCTGGCCCCTTTTGCATAGCTCTTTCTATTTTCCCATGTGACGACGGGCTGTGACCTTGCGTTTACTCTCAAAGGAGCTTTCGATGTTCGCGAATAGGAAGGGGCTGATCCTTGTTTCTTGAAATTGAGATGAGCGAAACACCGAGACGGCTTAATCTGGTGCCATGCATCCCTCTAGATCTGACGGTTTTGAACTCTCCCGACGATGTTGTGGGCCCGGGTCCTGGACACTCCCGGCACCTCGCGCATCGGGAAATGATAGAGCTGCTCTTTGCGCCTTAAAATCACGATGGGCAAAACGACGAGGAACCTAATCATGCGCCAGGTGTCTCCTGTGGATGGATGGCCTAGATTGCTCCGTATTACTGTGGGCCCAACTTTGGGAACCTTCGGCGCCTTCGGGGTTCAGGGTTTCAAGATATAGGACAACACGGAACCTTCACCCTTTGAACTCGCGATTGCCGAAATGTCGACGTGACTAGACCTCGCGCCACGCGTCCTTTGGAGGGATGGCTGCTATCCTTCCCTGCATATAATATGGGCACGATGCATTTGCGCTAATCTCGGCGCAACTCCGCTAACCACGATTTTCCACCAACCGCTGATATGCTCCTATGGATGAATCTGGACCACCAACGATATAATCTTGTCCGCTCGCTTGCTTGGGAGCCTGAGATGAGATTTTCCACGTTGCACTCGGGCACTCCTCATGCGACTCACTGACCCGAATGCTCTTGTGCCCCGGACAAGAAATGTTACCAACACTCACAATAGTCTCTATGTCACCAGAACTTTTATCAACACATTGAACAAGAGGGTCATGATTATTTCCCTCTTCTTCTTCAAATATGTGTGTATTGATCAATGTGGGGCTAAGCCCAACTGATATCATGTGATTATTAAAAAATTGGTTCTGGTCAAACCCTTTGATTTCTTCTGCAAATTTCACATTAAACTAGTCAAAGTAAGAGGGATATTCATCAATTTTGGAAATTCCTCTCAAGAGAATTTCACCAACTTTCCAAGGCAGAGGAATAAACTATTTTTTCCCTTTTTCATAAAAAACATGAAACTAGAACTTATACTGCCTCACCACCTCTATGATAAATAATTTGTCCAACAAATAATAAAGGAGAAATACATGCTTTTCATGATAACAAAAAATCCAAATGATGTTGTAATTATCTATTTTCTCCAAAACTCCCTTTGTATTCAGAAAGGTTGATGCTTCCAATGAAAGCCTGGAAGTATCTTCTCCAAAGAGTAATTTCTTAAATTCAGACACAAAACCATTGCAAACGTCATAAAAATAATGGATAACTTTTTGTCTCCAGAGAACTTGATACCACATAGTCACGAGGTCAACTTTCAAGTTTACCCTTTTTCCAACACTTAAACCTTTAAAAATATGATAGTGTGTGATAGAAAATATCAGATAAGATGCCATATAAAACTTTTTCTCACTTCTGAAATTCATTAACTGTGCGGAAATTTCATTCGATTTGATTTCCATCCAATCTAAGATGACATTCTCATGAACTGTAAAATGTAAAATATATAGGGCCAGTCGGGGGATAGTTGTCGTAGAATCATGACCTGTAACTCTAGTAAATCACCAAGCAATTTCTTAATAAGGGTCTTTTAAAGAACTAACCTGGATTCTTGATAAGTCTTCTGGAATTGCAGTAGGATCTTGTAAATATTCCTATAGGATTTCAATTCCATTATTTATCCATTTAGGAAAAATTATAGCTTCTTCTCCTTTGTATGTTAATTTCAACTCTGGTAATTTTAACATTTTCTTGAAGACTGAAGGTGCCCATGAAACAGGGGATTCGCTTTGTAGTGAAATTGTTCTTTTGTTCTGGACAAATTTATCAATACACCAGGTGACAATATCTTTGCACTCGAAAACTTCAAGGACACAACCAACGAGAGCTATTCCTGATGTCCAAACCTTATTATTGTCTTTATCTAGTAACGTTGAATAATACCAATACGACCTCAACTAGTGGTAATTGTGATCTTCTCTGGTGAATAAATTCAAGGTATCCCCACATAAATGTTTTTTTCTTTCGGCCATCTTCAACAACTTGATAGGCTTCTTCATAATGCCTCTTAGAACAATGAAATAATATTTAAGTTAGATCCTTGATGAAAGCATTAACCTGAAATAAATGTGATTTTCATTGATAGGAACATCATTAATAACAACATTTTTGAAATTCAATTTAGTAGTTGAGTTTGTAGAATTAGCATTTAATATGACTTGAGAACTGTGAAAGAAAAGGGACACATCACGATGGGGAGTCGAAGTGGAATAATTCAAAAGAGACTGCAAGTCCGCGAGTCCGGTGTGGATAAAAAAATGGCTAAGTATTGATACTTGTCGGACGAACTTGTGAAAATGGAAAGATACAAAAAAATGAAACCAAGAGTCTGTGAGTGAAAAAATAAACTAAAGTGTTGGAAACAACTTTCAAGGAAGAAAATAAGATAGATTGTGAGTCTGTGATTCCGCCAACCTGTGAATATAACAAAATGAAAAAGTATGGTAGAAAGCATAGGTCATGGAGAGGAGAAATGACAATGAAATTTTATGGGAGAGAAACAAACTTAGAAAAATATAAGTGTCGAATAGTGAAAAAGAAGAAAGGATGCATGAGGTTCAACAACTGGCTCCAACTGTGGGATGATAACCCCCTGCAGGCTATCAAGAATCTATTATTAGTTGGGCGATGGAGTCCAGGAGGTGAGAATATACAAAACAAAGGAAACAAATTATATACAAGAAAGAAGAAAAAATTAAGCAAAGAAACTCTTCAAATGTTTCCCATTGACATGAAGCATTAAAACTTTTCCCTTCATATTATTGAGCATGTACGAGTGGAAACTTTAAATCTTTTCAATGAGATAGGGCCCGATCCATAGTGATTCAAACTTTGTATGCATTGAGGGTTTTTCTTTTGCTTTGTTCCAGAGTAATACTAGTTCACCTTTTTGAAAATTATTTATTGTTGCACTTTGATCAAAATACTTCTTAACATTTTGTTGTCTCTGACATATTTTCTCTAATGCTTCAACTCTCTCTTCTTCTAGCTTTAACAACTGATTCAATCTCTTTTGCAGAGGAGGAGTATCTTTTGTATCTTCAATATTACTGTGTAATACAAAGCATCCAATTCAAGACTGAGCGACATTTTCGCTTCTTTTCCATAGACCAACGCATAAGGGGATATTCCAGTGCTATCCTTTGGTGTCATCCTTCTTGCAAGTTTCTTTGATTTTAAATGTCAGTTTCTTTGATTTTGATCAATTGTCTTCTTTAGAATTTGAATCAATGTTTTGTTTGTTGATTCAACAAGTCCATTTCCTTGAGGATAGTAATTTGACGATTTCCCCATTATAATACCATATTCCCCACAAAAATTGGTAAAATTTGATCCAATGAAGATTGAACCATTATCAGTGATGAACTTTTCCGGTACCCCAAACCTTGATAAATATTATCTTTAAGAAACTTTATTAATTCTTCAGAATCAACCTTTTTTATTGCAACTGCTTCCTGCCATTTCGTGAAATAATCTGTGGAAATAAGAATGTATACATGTCCTTGATTTCAGGTTTATTGGCCCAATGACATCTAGTCCCCATTGTGCAAATGGTTCTTTGACCAGAATAGGTTGCAAAGGCATTGCAGGCCTCTTCATATTTCCTGAGAATTTTTTACAAGAAAGGCATTTCCTTACCATTGCATATGAATCCTTAAAAATTGATGGCCAATAATACCCCTGGTTCTTATTATTTTGTGGGCAATAGTAGTTGGTGAAAAATGTCCTCCACACATACCTTCATGAAATTCCTCTATCAGTTCTTGAGCCTTCATTTCATATATACACCTCAATAGCATACCATCATAATTTCTTCTGAATAATATCTCTACGATTATACATATTGATTGGATTTCATTTTCAAAGCTCTTCTTTCCTTGGGAGTCATACTGATTGGGAACTGTCTAGATATTAGATAAAAAAATGATGTATTTGTACCATTCAAAATTCAACATAGGTTTTCCAACTGAAATTGAGACCACCCCATTCAATCCATCATTGTCTACAATGAGCTTGCACAATCCTTGTTCTTTAACTACCTTTAAAGGTNAGATATTAGATAAAAAAATGATGTATTTGTACCATTCAAAATTCAACATAGGTTTTCCAACTGAAATTGAGACCACCCCATTCAATCCATCATTGTCTACAATGAGCTTGCACAATCCTTGTTCTTTAACTACCTTTAAAGGTTTGATATCAATATCATACTCTTGAATCTTATCCAACTAATTATCCCACTTTCCCTCTCTCAATTGTTGATTTAGGATCATCTTCATTGGAGAAGACGAAACATATGCTATAACATGGGAATTCAAAATATAAGTTCAAAAATGTGCTACTGCCTTAACAAGAGAGAGTGTCTGCTTCTCCAATTTTGAATATTTTATTTCATAATCATGAAGGGTTTTACTCATGAATCTTATTGGTAATTCTTCCCCTTTAGAATTTCTTTGTGTAACAACTGAAGCCACGACCCATTCTGTAGCAAAAGAATATAAAATGAAATCTCTTTTAAAATATGGACTGATAAGCACATGCGTTATGGTGATTTCTTGTTTAATATCGTTAAACGCATTCTGAATATCTTAAGTACATTCAAATCTATGATCCGTTTTCAACAATATATTGATTGGCTTGACAATGCTTGCATAATCAAGGACAAATATTCTCACAAAGTTTATCTTTCCAAAAAATGAGATTGCACCCCTTTCTTTGAAGATGGAGGATTCAATTCATTAATGGATCTTATTCTTTCAGGATCAATTGTAGATTCCTTCTTTACTGAATATATGTCTGAACAAATTTACTTCAGATACAACAAATAAACACTGCTTCAGATTAAGAGAGACCCCATATAATCTACATTTTTCAAAAACTTGCCTCAAATGATGTATATGTTCTTCCCTTGTCTTGGAGTGGATAGTAAGATCATCTTGATAATCAACCATAAATATCCAATAGTCTTTAAACCAAAGGGAATGCGAGCATAAGCATATGTATCCCAAGGTGTTATAAAGGCAGTCTTAGGCATGTCTTCCTCTATGACCAATACTTGATTGTATCCTGAAAAACCATCTAACATGGTCATACAAGCTTATCCAATAGCTTGTTGAAGCAAGAATTCCAAGTTAGGCAGAGGATAGTTGTCCTTGATGATTCCTTTATTCAAATATTTGAAATCAACACACATTCAAATTTCTCCAGTATTTTTTCTCACAACTACTGGATTTGAAAGCCAATCGGAATCTCTAATGGGATATACAATTCCAACATTTTTTAATTTCTCCAACTCCACTTTTACCAATGGCTTCAATTTGGGATTCATCATTCTGATTTTCTACTTAAAAGGATTTGTCCCTTCTCTCAATGGTATGGTATGTTGGAATATGGATTTGTCATATGCCTTAAGATCATCGTAACTCCATGCAAATACATCATAATATTATTTGAATAAGGTAGTATATTGGTCAACCTCCTCTGATGTGCAATCAATCCCAAGATTCACATATTTTGGGGAACTTTTAGTTCCAATATTTATTTTCTTTGTTTCTTGTACCTTTCGAACTGATACTTCTTTGAGATTCTTTGCTTGATCATCTCTTGTAAAAAGAGATTCTGATTTTACACAATCTTTTGGAACATGGGAAACACTATTACGATTCTCCTTGTAATCATTTTCATTGGAAAATAAATCATTCAATTCTTCATCATTTTCAAATACCTGAAGGTATTCTTGATTGTCGAGCATCGAAGGTCTAAAAATTATTTTGACTTGAAATGAAATTTTTCTTGGAATATCCTCAGGATTAGATAATGAAGCAACAAGTGCCAATGAATCTGCCTTTTGATTTTTCTCTCTGGGGATAAATGATATATTAAATGAACATAAATCCTCCATCAATTCATTTACTCTTTTGACATACAACTTGAGTTTTTCTTTCTTGATATTATATCTTTGAATGACTTGATTTATAACCAATTCAGAGTCATCAGTTATAATCAAGTGTTCAATGTTCATTTCCAATACTATAATTATCCCTTGAATTAATGCTTCATACTCTGCTTCATTGTTGGTGTATGGAAATTCCAAGCTGATAGCATGTGGATATATGACTCTATCAGGACTTTTAATTACGATTCCAACCCCTCTCCCTGAGATTGAGCATGCACAATCAAATGCCATTCTCTAGTACCTAGTAAAGGAACTATATTCTTGTTTCAAAGTTTTTGACTGGTCCAAATCAAGTATATCATAATTTCCAATACCCATGTCTACATAATATTGTATCATTTCATTCTCTTTCTTTTTAAATGAAATGGTTTTCTAGGCTCACGAGGAACTTTCAACATTGTCCCATCTTTGTTCGGCAACATCATGCAACTATCATCATTCATTATATAACCATTGATCATCGAATACCAATATCTTATAAGGAATACTCCATATGTTGGAGGAAGATCAACCACTATGATAGTGAAAATGGTGATAATATGAGGGGAAACAGTAATCCAAGCATAAAAGTCCTTGATCTCTCCATAGGCTAGTACCTTTTTGGAATCGATTGTGTAAATATTGTTTTCTATTTCATAATATTTGGTACAACTCATACCGAGTGCTTCCATTACTTCGAGGGGCATGATATTATTCGTTGCTTCGAAATGTATCAAATAATTTTGAAGTACAACATCATGGTTTTCAATCAAAATATAAAAGGGAGGAACTTTTCCTCTCAACTTGACAACTGATATGGTCTGATTCTGCCTCAGATTAGTAATAACAACTTCCATTCTTTTGCTTGGCTCATCTAAAAGTTTGAGAATATTTTCTCTCTGCTGCCTAATTTTTACCACTTCCATAAAGGGTAAAGTGATTCTCAATTTACTAAGATCATCGACCACATTATACATCATCTGGGGAGTATTTACAATTCTTTGCTGCTCACTTGATTTATTCTTCTCTTTTACTTATTCTTTGTCTTTTTCAATATTTTCTTTTGGTTTGAATTTACTTGGTTGTGCCTGTGTTTGGACAACATTGTCTTGCGATATATTATTGTCTTCATATTCTTCAAATATGTACATGGATGACTCACATCCATCTGTCTCTATAGATTCAAGAATTTGTTCTTGAATATAGTAAGCCTCTTGCTCAAAAACTTGTTCATCATAAGATTCTTCAAGTATTACTGCATTGGGATTAGGTGCCCTTGGGATTCTCTGTCTATGTTGATCATTGGTATTCTCGATTCTTGTCCTCTATTCTTGAGCATGATTTATTATTTATTTTGGAACTGGAATCCTTGGATCAAGCATGAAATTTTCATTTCTTTTGAGTCTACTTATTTTATTTTGCATTTTCTTGATAGTTCTGTTCATTTGTGCAATCTCCATCTTCTGCTTTGTCTCTTGTGCTGCAACATGGTCAATTTTTACATTTGGGATGGTCCCTTTGAACAAACCTCCTCCATATCCTTGAATTTAGAGATGGCATGTTTTTTTATCCTCATTCTTCTTTGATCTTAATGCCCCTTGATAAAAAATAGCCAAATTATCTATTTGTCTTTGCACTTTTCCAAGAATAATATCAGGGTCAACTCTTGTTTCAAACATGATTTCTTCCATCTATGTGGATTTTCCCATTGCTTCATTTAGGGTTTCAATTTGAGAGGCTCTAACATCAAACTTTACATTGGAAGACATGGCATTATTATAACAACCGAGTACTACCTGAGCTTTTTTCCTTTTCTCTTCTGGGATTTTGTTCAATGTTTTATTGAATCTCAAGTTAAAATATCAAATTATTTCATTTTTGCTCAAACAAATTTGAGTGAAATCTATGAGAAGAGTATGATAAACAACTAGAGGAGAAAACATATTCACAAACATCGTTTCAATATCATCAAATGACCCAAACGATCTTGTAGACAATGATGTGTACCATTCATAAGATTGACCAACCAATGTTTAGAGAAATAGTCTTACCATTACATCATCATGTTTGACAAGATGGAAATCACAGACATCTAAGAATAAATATACATGTATTTTTGGATCAATCAGTCCATCCTTGAGAATGTCTTCAATGTCCCCTTTGGAATAATAGGGAGCTCATGTTGTTCTCTCTGGAGTTTTAGAGGAGAATCTCTTACCCGTCTCCTTGGGATTCTATCTCTTTCTTCACGTCTTTCTTCGTGTCTTTCTTCCCTATCACCCATTTTTGAATATCTCTTCTTTTCTTCAAACAAATATTCTTCAATTTCTAGAACTTGCATATTCTTACTTCTACTTCCGGTTATTGGTCCTTTATACTCGTCCGGTTTCAATTTCTATTTTGCGCTTAGGCTCTTCAAATTTGTCTCTTGTCTCTTCTTTGACTTCTGGGGATTTCTTGTTCTTATTCTTGAACAAGAGTCTTCTAAGATATTTCTTATTCTTCTTGAATTTGGGTTGTTGTTAATGCAAGATTATATAATTGATGAAGAATACTTATCTGGTTTTCCAATCCAATTTTCTAATTGAGGCTTATCAATTTGAGGCAAAGTCATAGAAAATTTTGGTCTAGAACCAACTTTTTAATTCGTCCCCAATTTGGTCACCAAAGATGTTGAAGTTTGAATATGTTAGGACTGAAATGAAAACCTCACGAGGATATGAATCCCCCTACGTTTTAGAGAGGTGGTACTCCTCTTTGGATTATGATCTTCTTTGAATATTTTATATCAAAAATAATATGGGATCATGTCAAATGACAGATCCAAATATTTATGGCTCAAGAAAATTCAAATTATTGAAAAATAAAATATATATATATGGATAATTCCTGAGAAGTGGACCAGGAACCTCAAACACCACACAACATAAAAATGATAAAATCCTCACATCCATCACAATTTAATAAAAATTCTGATCACATTCAAAATAAAAGGAAATGGTCCAATAACATAAGAGAAATTTGAAAGAATACTACTTATTGAGATCAAAAGAAGATTTTGATAGATCGAATTCAAATATCTTATACTCAGAACTCAAACTTATAAAATACAATCAAAATTTATCCCGACATAGTTCTCTCGAATTTCTAAAAAATTATAATGTTTGTTAGAATACTTGAAATTTAAAGGCATTTGTCTATTAATAGATTGGGATTGGGGCTCCTGTGGAACATGAAAATATTTACAAGAAATAGGATGAAGAGAAGAACATGGATTAGAGCACGAGCAACATGATCTGGAAAGAAGACAAAGAGGAAACTATTAGAATTTGGTTATACTTTTCTAATAAAATAATAAATACAACTGGATGAACTCTGATAAGGAAGAAGGTATGTAATCAATGTAGAATGATGGAATCTCTCTCTCTTCATTTTCTTGTTGATGCACCTTTTATATCTTTGCTTGTTGCAGTGAAGTGGACGGTTGTAAATGCTTCCGTTGGAAATTCAGAAAACTTGATTATAGACTTGTTCAACCATTCTTGAATATATTCTCTTAAGGGGGAAACAATCACTTCTTGCATTACTTTGATATTTAACAATTCATTTACAATTTCTCTATGGTCAATAGATAATTTTTGCAATATAGTTTCAATGTCCACATTTTTATTTGTGTATTCAACAAGCCAACTATCAATATCATCATAAGTATACTCAATTGTACTATCAAATTTCTCGACCGATGATTTCTTCAAATTTTCAACTTGCTCTTCAAATCACTATCTGGTCATGAGCATTGAATTTAATATTAAGTTTAGATCTGAAACTTCAACAGTGGTGCCCACAATATCCAAACCAATAATATTTGAGTATGCCTCAGTCTTTTTCCGTGACAATTAATTTAATTGATTTAACAACCCCTTTAATGTATTAATCTTTTCAATCCAACATGCCTTTAATTGTTTCAGATGGTTCTGGGAGGGAAAATATTCTTGTTTTCTCCTATGATCTGTCATTTCCGATACTTTTTCTATAAACATAGAAACTCCATCTGTGAGAAATCCTTCATCATTCTTCAAATATGAATTTAAGTATTCTTTAGTGTTTTGAATTCTGAGCCCGAGAGAGGAAAAACGTTTTGCTAAGTCCCATAAATCTAAAATAAGCGACATTCTTTTATTTATATTCTCTTCGAAAAAATGTCAAGTAGCAATGATTAAGCTTGAAATTCCTTTCACTCTTAGACTTGACTTTGAAGTTCCTTGAAGAATTCTTTCAGGTTGTATCATGGAAAATAGGGTAGACAATATAGGTGGGGGCATGAGAGTTGCTTCCAATTCTTTGGCTCTCTCCTTAAGCCTAAGATTTTCCTCTTCCATATTAATATTGAAACATCTAATGCATCCATTGTGACCTTATAAATTGAAGATAATTTTGATGGCAACAAATTTTTAGTATCAATCGTGGACCGTGACTTTCCCTTCTTATTATTCGAGGCTCTTTCAAAGATCAGTGTCTTTGAAGACCTATCAAAAAAATCATTTTGTACAGAGAATGTTTCTTCATCAGAGAAGACTTCATCTTGAACAATCAATGCAACAAACTGCACATTTTCTTGGGCTCGTTCTTCTTCATTCAAAAATTGGATATTTTCAATATCGACATCTAAGTCCATATCATCAAGTAAAATATCATTTTTCAGGTGCATTTTGTCTTCTCCCTCTTGTTGAGAATTCACTATTTTCCTTTTCACTTTTATTTTATGGGGTTTTCTAAACTTCCTCAGGGAGGATTTCTTTCTCCATAATCACCTGAATTATTACTTGAGGGTTTTCTTTGTTGGGTTGTTGCAGTCTGAGAATTTATTTTAGGAAAAACAATTTTGTGAGAAACAACGGGTAACTGAGCAATTCTTTCATTTAAGGGTTTCCCTATTTGCTAATGATGTTTTGTAGTGCTCACACTAGTCTCTATATTACCATAATTTTTATCAACACTTTGAACATGAGGGTCATGACTATCACCCTCTTCCTCTCCAAATATGAGTGTATTGATCAATGTGGGGCTAATCCCAACTAATATCACGTGATTATAAAAAATATGGTTAGGGTCAAACCCTTTGATTTCTTTTGCAAATTTCAAATTAAACTGATCAAAGTAAGAGGAATATTCATCAATTTTGGAAATTCCTCTCAAGATAATTTCACCAACTTTCCAAGGCAGAGGAATAAACTATTTTTTTCTTTTTTTTTTCATAAAAAACAAGAAACCAAAACTTATACTTCCTCCCCACCTCTATGATAATAACTTGTTCGACACATAATAAGGGAGAAATATAGCCTTTTCACGAGAACAAAAAATCCTAATGATGTTGTAATTATCCATTTTCTCCAAAATTCCCTTTGTATTAAGAAATGTTGACGCTTCCAATGAAAGCCTGGAAGTATCTTCTCCAAAGAGTAATTTCTTAAATTTAGACACAAAATCATTGTAAAATTCATAAAAATAATGGATAACTTTCTGTCTCTAGAGAGCTTGATACCACATAGTCACGGGGTCAACTTTCAAGTTTAACCTTTTTCCAACACTCAAACCTTTAAAAATATGACAGTGTGTGATAGAAAATATCATATAAGATGCCATATAGAACTTTTTCTCACTTCCGAAATTCATTAACCGTGCGAAAATTTCATTCGATATGATTTTCACCCAATCAAAGATGTCATTCTCATGAACTATAAAACGTAAAATATATAGGGCCAATCGGAGGATAGTTGTCGTAGAATCTTGACCTATAACTATAGTAAATAACCAAACAATTTCTCGATAAGGGTCTTTTAAATAACTAACCTAGATTCTGGATAAGTCTTCTAGCATTGCAGTAGGGTCTTGTAAATATTCCTGCAGGAGTTCAATTCCATT
>SNQJ01S0172099.1:0-20462 GCA_010110895.2 Picea sitchensis
ATGTACCTTCTTAGATGGCTCTTTTATTGTTTTGATTTACTCATCATGATGCATTTGATTTGAGATCCTTGGAGGGAGTATTCATTGTCTTTGTAGGACCTAGTTGGTGGATAGTTTTGGAAGAACAAGCCTAGTTTAGGCTTCCTTGGGGCTTGAATCCCATAGGTTGGATGCCATGGCCCACACACCTGACAACGATGATATTCTTTGGAGGCCTGAGGAGACACCTTGGAGGACCTAAACCAACCCCTTTCTAGCCCAATGATTTTCACTTAAGGCTAAAACACCATTTTTTAGAAAGTTGATGTCACCCTAGGGCTAGGGTTGGGGTGCTGGTGTTGGTTGACTTGACACTTGGCACGTTTTTACGGATGAGGGTTTGACATGTAGAAGAAAGGCCTAGCGCATCAGAATGAGGCCCTAGAGAGTCCAACAAATTTTAGTTTCCACTCCAACGACTTGCAAAAGTGCCAAAACATTGCCCTAACGGGGTGACGTCATGCTTCTTTAAGGTTTCTTATGTGCATTTTAGGGTTAAATTTGAATTTTATAATGTAAAGGGGAAAAGTAAGGGTTGTTTTCCCCTTACTTTGTGGTTTACCCTAAAATTGAGTGGACAAACACTTGTAGTAGGATTTGTATATATAGATCATTTCATTTCATTTTCATATAATAAGTCTCCCATCTTGGAGAGGATACTTGGCTTAAATTTGTGCCCTAATTGGGAAATTTTATTTATATCTCTTGCTACTATCTCTTGATATGGTTTTCTTTGGCTATTGGATCAATAAGTGAGGCACTGTCTTTCTTGGAGACTATTTCTTACTTTTGTGGTGGATGTTCTTGGTTAAAAGGAGTTCATCTTATTAATGCTTGGACTAGGTAAGGAGTCTTTCATCTTATTGCTTCTTTTCTTGGTCACAAGGTTAATTTTCTAAGATTTTGGGGAGTATAAGGGCATGCAACCCCACTAAGCCCATCATAATTATCTTGGAATAATTTTTTGCACGAAGGAATACTAGGAGGAGTAAAAGGGTTTACACCCTCCTAGGGTTTTCCTTAGCTAGTTTTTCTTAACTTGGGGATTCAAAGGGATTACACCCCCAAGGAGGTATCTTAACTAGCTCTTTGATTTTTAAAAGACTCCATAACCCAATAGTTAAATGCACTAATCTCTTACATTGGAGAAATAAAATCATTGCATTGGGATACATAGAACTATGAGATATTGGAATTGTCTAAGTTGGATAGTTTTCCTTATGCTTTAAGATTGTTTGAGCCACTAGGGCGTTTTGATTTCTCAAGGATATCTTTTTGTTGTTACAAAATTACGCTAAAACAATTAGGGCTATTGCAAACTCTCTTTTTCAAGCTTAGTTTCTCACAATTTTACTGTTGAAAATAGTTAGAAAGTTGTTATTGTTTATCTACTTTATATTGACCATTGTTGGGAAAGTTGTTGGCTAGTTTCTTGGGGTAAACGTTGCTTTTGTAGAAAATATTTTCTACAGCCATTTGGATGCTCTAAAAAACATCTGAAAACATCTTTTTGCAGCTCTGATTCTCCATCAAAATGTGTTCTAAAGTATTAGAAAGTTATCTATTGGTTAAGTTCTTCATTATCCAATAATTACTGGATAGTTTTGATTGTTATTTCTGCAGTAAATGATTGATTCCATTGCTGATATATATATCTGTTTACTGATGTAATTTAGGAAATAAATCTTCTCTTGCTTGTCACTTTGACATTTAGGCTTCTATATTGGTTATTTGTCTTGTCTCGGGAAGGTGTAACACTTTGGTGCAGGTACCCAAGTCTTTGGAAATCATCCTCCATCCTCGAGACTCATTATCAATCCTTTTCTCATTTAGTATCTCGACCTATAGGGAATCCACTTCCATACTCTCACTTTCCACTTCATTCCCCCCTAGGGTCACCTGAGACTGCCCCTTGTGTTGGATTATTCCTTCAAAAACGTGAGGGAGGGTTTATCTGAGGTGACAGTGGGTAAGATCTCCCACCATTATCGTCATCTAGTGGATTGGGTCAAGCTTTTCCCAACCTACAATTTGTGCGATAAAAAATGGATTTGAGGCTTTTAATGTACAAATTTTATCAAAGAAAGGTGTTGTTATATTGCCAGACATATATGTAAATGCTAACGATGTGATTGTCATCTATTTTTAGTGGGTTTAGGTAACTAAAGATGGGAGTAACTTTCTATTTAGTGACAATTAATTTGAAAAAGATAAAATCTTATGTGATTTGGAATAGTTTGGTAGGTTGCATGGGGTTTTTATTCTTCTCCCCATTCTAGGTGAATCTTGGGATAGATCTTTCTAGGATCATAAGTATTGCATTTATTTTCATTGCATCCCTATTTGATGCAATTCATAGGACAATTCTATTGATTTGTATTGGTCACAACTCTCTGCTGATATTACACACAAGAATGTTATTGTAACTTTACTTTCTGTTTCTTTCATTGTAGAATATCCAAGGTTTTAGGTGGGACAAACCTCGTATTAATAACAAACTACAAACATATATGATGCATGATTTCATGGATATCAAGGATATGTGTAAAAAACATGTGATCTACGAGTGGGGGAATTCTCACTTGGAATGGAATGTGTGGCTTGTATAACTAACTTACGAGGTTGGGAGGTATAAATATTACTCTTGAGAAGTTGATGAAGAGTGTAGAGACTCTTTGTCAAAGGGTGTATGCTATTGAGTTCCCGACAACAGTATTTTGGGGAATGCATTCCCTTCATTCACTTGATAATCAATGCTATTGATTTCACAATGGCGGTTGCCACTGTAATAATATAATTTATTTATTTATTCATTTAAATTTGATGCCAATCAATTCATGACTGGATTCCATTATAGTGAAAAATGTATTCCCTCTATTTATATCAATTTCATGCCATTGATTACATACGACTGGTTGTCACTGTAGTGGGGAATTTATTTATTTCATTCATTTGAATCATGTCCATGATTATAGTCTGCAAGGCTTTGTCCTTCCACTTTGATTTTGGAATTTATTAAAGTCTCTAGATGACACTATAACTATTAAAACACAAGCTAGTTCCACTTTAGGGTGTGATATTTACAACTATCATTGTCATCACTGCAACTTCCATCTTATTGTACACTCTGTAAGAAATTTTGTTTGTCTGCATGTCTATTTGTTTTCTTGTTTATTTGTCTTATCATGCCTATTCTTTCTTTCTTGTTTGGATTTGTGTAATTTTTAAGCGTATAATATATCTTTCTTTTAGCTTTTCCACTATCTGTAAACATTTTTCTCTTGATTTTAGAGCCTTTATAATTCATTGTTGATAGAGAAAATGATTTGAAGTTTCCTTATGGAGGTGAATGGTATATCTTTGTGTCATCACTGCAACTTCCATCTTATTGTACAATTTGCAAACAATTTTGTTTTTATGCATGTCTATTTATTTTCTTGTTTACCTATCTTATCATGCCTATGCTTGATTTCTTGTTTGGAGTTGTGTAATTTTTACGAGTATAATATAACTTTCCTTTATCTTTTCTACTGCCTGTAAACATTCTTCTCTCAATTTTAGAGGCTTTATAATTCATTTTTGATAGAGACATTGATATGAAGTTTCCTTTTGGAGATGAATGCAATTTCTTTGTGATCAATTTTATGTTTGGGTTTCTTCATCTATAACCTTTTATGGGCTTGATTAGCTCTTATTTATTGTAGTTACATATTTTTTGTAACAATTCATGTTACTATAATTCTGCAAGATTTTCCCATTACCACTGCCTTGTTTGCAGTCCTCAACAAAGGTATTGTTATCCCCTAGCCTAGGGATGACTAAGGAGATCACGTCTCAAGTCCCACAAGTTCTAGACATGGAGTATTAAGATCCAAATGACTTGAGAATGGCCCCGAAGGGCCCCTCTTTTCTTTAGTGCAATCCATTCATCACCAACAGTAGTATCCATCCCACCAGCCTGGTCCTGAAGTAGTAGTGGGTATTGCTCCATGAGGTAATGAGTCTGGGTATCATGGTATGTATCACTATGATTTTTGAAGTACTTGAATATGTTGTATTGAATCCTTCTTTATTTCATGATGTTTGCTTGGAAATTATGCTCTTTGCCTCGTTTATACCTGGAAGGGTAACACAGTGCCCTAGTAAGTTGGTTTCCCTTTAGGATGAGTTTCTATTGGGTGGGTCTATGAAAATTCATTGTTCGTTCCCTCCATACTTACCACTTTCCATCCTTATTCCTTCCATCCCCCCCATCCTTGTTTGGACATTGGGATTGGCTACGCTAGGAAGGGTTGTACCTTACCATGTGGGAAGAAGGGGCAGGGTAAAAGTAGTTGGAAAGAGTTAAAAGTCGATGTTGAAACCTTTGAGATGCTTCATCAGGGATCCATGAGAAAGCTATGAAAAACTTCTCAGTAAGAAAAGGGGACCCATAAGATACATAAACACTCAAGGTACTAGTTGATGGATAAGAGGTCTCATCATGAGCCGACCTATTATGACCATGGGCATGTAGCGGTATGAAACTACCACCTATCTGGTCACCAAACCAGGGTAGTGACTCTTGGTGGCATAGCCAAGAGAAAGGGAGTCTCATCACGAGCCAACCTTCTCATTTCCGTGAAATGTTTGTGGATAACGATGTCACCTCTGGTCATCGAGCAGGGACAGTGGCCCTCAACTATTCCCTTGAAGCACAAAAGCAAAAGATAAAAAGAAATAAAGCTAAGAATAAAAGGCAATGAATGGGCTAGGAAACAATTTCATTTATGAAAAGTTGCAACTCGCCCTCCACAAAGGAACCCACATGTAAGACTTTACATTTATTTGTTATTACATGCACCTCATGCCTAAATACTTACCCTATGCCACCTCATACACTTACATGACTTGGATTAGATCCTACCTGGGAAACACTCCAAAATTAATAGAGGTTAGCCCAATAGGACACCTTGAGACCTTCTCCAAATCTGACTTGTCAAATTGCATAACGTATTTGATCATTTGTTTGGGTTAAGGGTGTTGGTTGTGGAGCCTGATTATGTTCCTGATTCAGAGGTCCTTGTTTTCAGTCGTGTTTATACCCCATGAAGACTTTACACCCCAGAAGTATGTACACTCTTCCACATGGGGGAGTGCATAGGGGGGGTACCCCCTCTGTGGGGTCCGGGGGGCCTACCCCCCCGGTTGGGGGGGTTTGGGGGCAAGCGGTCCCTTGAAGGAAAAATTTCCTTGTAAATGTATATTGTAATTTCATTGTAAATCTGGATTGTTCATTATAAGGTCGCAGATCTAATAGTAGAAATTATGTTGGGGTTTTTTTCCCTAGAAGGCAACCCTCTATTATGAGGGAAATGTATTGCAGCTATGCATTATGGAAAGTACTATATTCTGAGAGAGGAGACTGTGAGAGAAAGAAGAGGAAGTTACAATGGTATTTGTTGTAGTTTGTATCCCTTCATTTGATGGATAATAATAAAGGAAGGACCTGACAATTTCTTTGGTGGACGTAGCCCACACTAGGTGAACCACATAAATCTGTCTCTCTCTTGTATTGTGTATATTCTATGTTTTGTTTCTACATTTGTTTTATTTTATTTCTCTGCGGTCCCGTTTTTCTAACAACTAGTATCAGAGTGAAAGGTAACTCGCAAGAAAATAGGGTTCATGGTTCGAGTGGGAGCAATGTCGGAAGATGGAAAGTTTATGGTCGAGAAATTTACCGGCCAAAACTACTAGTTATGGAAGATGCAGATGGAAAATTATTTATATCAGAGGGATCTATTCCTACCATTGGGCGGAGTAGCAAAGAATTCAACAGCCATAAAGGACAAAGAATGGGAGATTCTTGACAGAAAGGCTCTAGGAACAATATGGCTGAGCTTGGCAGTGTCTGTGGCTTTCAATATTTTGAAAGAAAAGACAATGAAGGATATGATGGATGCATTGGCTAAACTGTATGAAAAAACCCTCGGCGTCTAATAAGGTATTTCTAATGAAGAGATTATTTAATATGAAGATGTCAGAAGGTTGGTCTGTTGCAGATCATTTAAATGAATTTAATACGGTTACTAATCAACTAAGTTCTGTAAAAGTGGACTTTAATGATGAGGTTAGGGCTCTTCTAATCTTGTGCTCATTGCCAAAAAGATGGAATGTATTAGTCATGGTTGTAAGTAACTCTATCTCTGGTTCAAATACTTTAAAATTTGATGATGTTGTTGGTGTTATCCTTAGTGAGGAAATGAGACGGAAAAGCACAGGTGAGACATCAGGTAATGCGTTGAACATGGAGAATAGGGGAAGATAAAAGGATAGAGGAAAGGGCTCAGGGAACCACAGGAATTCTAGGAAGGGCAGATTCAAATCCAGACTTAGAAATATAGAGTGTTGGAATTGTGGGAAGAAAGAACATCTGAAGAAAGATTGCAGAGCTCCAAAGAAACAAACAGATAGACAATAGGAGAGAAATCAGGAAGCAAATGTAACAGGTGATGTGTTACAAGATGCTTTGATTCTTTCTGGAGATAATATTTTTGAGTCTAGGGTAGTAGATTCGGGGGCTTCATTTCATGCCACACCGCATAGGAAACATTTTCTAGATTATGTTCAAGGTGATTTTGGACAGGTTCATTTGGGTGATGATGCACCATGCAAAATTGTTGGAATGGGAAAGGTAAAAATAAAGCAACGCAATGGAAACCAATGGTTGTTGAAAAATCTAATTTCAACAAATTCCAAATTTAAGGAAAAATCTAATTTCATGAGGCGGGTTGTAGAGTGAAGGGTGTGTATCCATATTTATAGATAAGACATGGAAGGTCATGGAAGGATCATTGGTGAAATGCTCTAAAAGAGAGTGAGTACATTGTATTTATGTGTGAGTAGCCTGCTCCTCCTATCTCTTTAGCTTCTACAAAAGTGGATACTTCACTATGGAATCCTGAGGCGAGGGGCATGAGTGAGAAGGGGTATGCAGATACTTCACAAAAAGAAATTTGTTTCGAGATCTTAAACAAATTGATTTGGACTTACACGAACATTGTGTTTATGGAAAACAAAAGAGAGTTGATTTCGAGTGGAAAAGAAAAGAAGAATGAAAGGTTAAACTGTGCATACTGATGTATGGGGACCAACAGAGTATCATCTCTTGGTGGATCTCATTATTATATTTAATTTTATTGATGATGCAACTAGAAAAACTTAAGGTTTATTGCATTCGACAAAATATATGATGTTTTTTGATACTTTTAAGAAATGCAAAGCTTTTGTTGAGAATGAGGAGCGGAAAAGATTAAGGTACTCAAGTTAGATAATGGAAGTGAATATTGCAGCCAAAGGGTTTGATGATTATTGTTCATACCATGGGATTCATGAGAGAAACTGAGTTCAAGGACACCACAAGAAAATTGTGTGTTGGAAAGGATGAATAGAACAATCATGGAAGTGTCGCAGTATGAGATTGCATCTTGAGTTTTCCCTTTATACAGGTTAGGCGGAATGCTGTAGATCTTGTTGTTTACTTAATAAAAAGAGGACCTTCAAGCTCTGGATGGTAGAATTCCGGAGGAGGAGGGAATGGGCGGGGAAAAAAGGTAAACTATTCTTTTTGAAAACTTTCGGTTGTGACATTTGTCCATATTAATAAAGAAAATAGAACAAAGCTTGAGTCCTAAATCCAAGAGGTGTACCTTTATTAGATATGATGTTAATGATTTTGGTTATCAATTATGGGATTATGAAAATAACAAAATCATTAGGAGTAGAGATGTCATATTCAATAGAAGGTCATGTACAAAAGGTCGGTTCTTGAGGAAAGAAAGCGGAAGAAGAAAAACAAGAATACAGTGTTTGATGAGATCACTGAAAAACAAATTCCAAAGGAACTTGAAAATCCAAAATGTACAACAACAGGGAGAAGCAATTTACCTCAAGAAACACCTGGTGTTGTTAGAAGATATACAGTTAAGTACCCTGTAACTGATACTCTCCTTCATTGTATTTATTTATTGATTACAGTGAACTAGAATGTTATGAAAGAGACAATGCAGGTAGACACCAAAAAAGTAGAACGAAAGGCATGAAGAGGCTGGATTCCTTGGCAACTAACCCGGACTTGGGACTTGGTTGATTTTGTGGGAAAGAGCATTGGAGAATAAATAGGTTTACAAGTTGAAGGGAAAGAAGATGGAGGATAAAAAAAGCGATTACAAGGCTAGACTTGTTGTAAAGGGTTTTCACAAAGAAGGTATAGATTTTGATGAAATATTTTCTCTGTTGTTAAAATGACTTCAAGTGGACCCCTATTTTAAGTCTTGTGAAAGTGATGTTGCATCTTGAGCAGGTTAGATGTAAAAACAACTTTTCTCCATGGGAGTTGGAGGAAGAGATTTATATGTAAAAACACGAGTATGAGGCCAAGGGAAGGAAAAGAATTTGGTATGTAGTTGAAGATCTTGTATGGCCTAAAGCAAGCTCCAAGGTAGTGGTATTTGAAGTTTTGTAGGTTTATGTGAGAGGAGGGGTTATAGTAGATGTCATTCAAGATCCTTGTGTTTATTTTAAAAGGCTAGAAAATGGAAGCTATATTATCTTGCTATTGTATGTAGATGACAATGCTTGTTCTGAGGGTCTAATATGTAGAATATAAATATGCTCAAGAAGAAATTAGCCAATTCATTTGTGATGAAAGATTTGAGTCTTTGCAAAGAAAATCCTTAGCATGATAATAACAAGAGGCAGAAAAAATCACAAATTGACATTGTCTCGGGGGTGAGAATTACAGGAGAAGGTGTTGGAGAGGTTTAGAATAGCAGAATGCAAAACCAATTAGTACACCTTTGGCTAACCATTTCAAATTAACTAGGAAATGTGTCCCAAGACCACAGGAGGAGATATAGAATACATGTCGGGGAGTCCATATTCATCATCAGTTGGCATCTTGATGTTTGCAATGGTTTTCACAAGACCGGATATTGCACTTGCATTGGGAGTTGTGAGCAATTATATGAACAATCTAGGTAAAAAGAACATTGGGAGACAATAAAGTGGATTCTGACTATTTGAAAGTTATTGCTACTCATGCATTATGTTTTGGAGAGTTAGACATTATTCTCTGAGATATATTCATTCCAGATATGGCGGTGAAAAGGCAATGGCGGGAGGAGCACCAAAAGGTATGTTTTACTATAGGTGGAACAACGGTAAGTTGGATTTCGAAAATACAAAGGTTGTTTCACTTTGCCAACAACAAAGGCGAGTATGTATTTGTTGTTGTAGAATAAATGTCCCGATGATTTTGTTACAGAGTTTTATGGAGGTATTGGGAAAGAAGTGGGAGAATAGCGGGTTGTACTATGGCGGTGAGAGTGCAATTCATCTTACAAGAACTTGACCCTTCCATTTTGAAGACTAAGCATGTCACGGTTGAGTTACCACTTCATACGATCTCCCTTGGAATATGGACATTTGAATTTGAAAAATACCGCTAGCGAGAATCTAGGACTTATGTTAACAAAGGGGTAACTTGACTGAGTTCTACTTTCGATTTGATTAGTCACTGGTGAAGATAAGAAGATAGAAATTTAGCCAGTCTAAGAAGGTTCGAGTCAGCATATATAACTTCTGATAGGTTGTTGAGATCAGTCTCAAAGAGGGAGATTGTTGGTTAATAGACGATTATGTTCCTGATTCTGAGGTCCTTGTTTTCAGCCATGTTTGCCACCCCATCAAGACTTTACACCCAAAGGTATGGCACACTCTTCCACTCAAGGGAGTGCAGTGACCCCCTCACGAGGTCAGGAGGGCATATCCCCGGTAGGGGTTGGGAGAAAGTGGACCCCTGGAGGAAAAATTGCCTTGTAAATGTATATTATTGTAATGGAGGAAAAATTGCCTTGTAAATGTATATTGTAATTTCATTGTAAATGTGGACCATTCATTATAAGGTCACAGATCTAACAGTAGAAATTATGTTAGGGTTTTTAGCCCTAGAAGGAAACCCTCTGTTATGAGGGAAATGTATTGCAACTATGCATTATGGCAAGTATTGTATTTTGAGAGAGGAGACTATGAGAGAAAGAAGAGGAAGTTACAACGATTTTTTTTGTAGGTTATATCCCTTCATTTGCTGGATAATAATAAAGGAAGGACCTGACAATTTCTCTGGTGGACGTAGCCCACACTGGGTGAACCACATAAATCTGTGTCTCTCTTGTATTGTGTATCTTCTATGTTTTGTTTCCGCATTTGTTTTATTTTATTGCTCCACAGTCCCGTTTTTCTAACAAAGGGGGGTTTGATGCACATGTTTGGGTAATTTAATTATTGAATGTCATTTACATGATATGATCCCTTTGACTTATGAACCCCTGGAGGGCGTACTTCTTGTTGTTGTAGGACCTTACCCGGTGGACAGGTACACATGAGGGAATGATTAGCTCAAACCTTCATGGGGTATTAAATCCCACAGATGGATGCTACAACCCCAGCCATGGGTAAGAAGAAATTGAATATTTGCACCGGGAAAAAGAAGGATGTTGCCTTCAAAGGCAACCTGGTAGACCTAGACCTAGGGGGGCCTTGATTTTCCACATGGATGTTGGCCCTTGAGGGCCTTGGATGTCACCATGATGACCCTAAATGTCAGACAAAGCTAGGGTTTTTGTTTTGGAGCCATTTATGAGCCTGGTGGCATGTGTGGGCATCATCTGGGTCTCTGGAGGCCAAGCGCCCTACTTTTAGGCTCAATGTTTCACCTTTAGGCCTTAACGCCACCTTAGAAGGGAATGGCATCACCCTTGGAGGTATATTTAGATGCTAATTAACTTTTATTATGTCAAAATTGAATTTTATTGTAAATTGGCCAGGTCGACCTTATTTTGGCCTGAAATTAATTAAAGGTCAAAATTTTGTATAAATAAACATAAAGTGCTCTCATTTTTACATCACAACTCACCTCTCACAAGAGGGAGGACTGGAATTTTTTCCCTAAAGGGGTTATTGGTTGAAATTACCAAGGCACACTTGCTTGGAGGCTATTTTGGATGCATTTTGGATCATTTCTTGGTGAAATTTTAGCAAACAAGGCACACTTGCTTGGAGGCTATTTTGGATCATTTCTTGATGAAATTTTAGCAAATCTAGGGTTTTTGTGCTTGATTATTCTTGGTGAAGTAAGTAAAACTACAATTTTCATTTCATGATAAATGTCTATGGTATGTTTACTTGTTCATATGTAAGATTATGAAATTGATTTCTTGAAACCCTAGGAGTAAGAAACATAAGGTGCTTCTTTCTTGCTCTTTATTTTGCTAGTTTTGCTTAAGAAGGTCTTGTCTAGACAAAATTCTAGATCCCTAAAGTGCTAGCACTTTAGAAGATTTATCTAGTTCTTATTGCATTAAATGTTTTTCAAGAATCTAAGGATAGGAGAAATCACTATGGCCTAGAAGTGACTACATCCTAGTTGAACCTTCTCTTTGAGGCTTGGTGCTTGAGAACTTAAGGTACTACTTCTCAAGCTTCCACCTTGTTATATTTTAGATAAGTATAATCATTTTTGTTTCTCCAAGTTAATGTGTTGATACAATTGACTCCATAAACCCTAAAGGCACTAGTCTCTTGTCTCTCTTTTGTTGGAAGGTTGATCAAACACTCAAACACTATTCTCTTAAGCTATTACTAATTAAATCTAACACTAATTTATCCTAGATCACTAACTTTCTTGTTGTTGTTATAAATGTTTGCTACAACCATCTAGCTACAACAAATTTTCTGCATAATTGACTTTGAATGCTAGCTAAACACTTCAGAAGTTGTGTATTACATTTGATTATCATTGTTCTTAGTAAATGTTATCTTTTCATTGTCTTTTCAAGCAATTATGAAGAGCTTTTATTAGAGTTGTTACAATTTATTAATTGTTGTTGTAAACGTATTAACTGCTGCAATTTTATATCAGCTAGCACTTATTTTTACTATCCATTGTCTATTGAGGTGTTATTATCATATTTTTACTTGCAATTATTGTATATGCATACTATATTGTCTTGTTCCGAGCAGGTACATCAAGCACTTCATTAACCTCATCTTTTAGACACAGAATTAGTGACTTTGATAACCAGTGAGAGGGGGGAATATACCTTGACCATAACCCTAATTTTCCATCCCTTTAGGTTACCAAGGACACCTCCCCTGGGGTAGACCCTCCCTATACCTAAAAAGTGGGGATTTCCTATTAAGGTGACAATGATAGGATATCTTGTTTGTTACGCCAATCTCCCTTACTTGCCTTTGTCTTTGGGAAAGTACATATTGCGCGATACATTTTTTGCGCTGTTGTCGGGGAACACTGAGTCAATATTCCTCAACGACACTTTTTCGATAAGCCTTTCTCTCAAAGCCTTCATATTATGAAGCTTACTTGGCGACTCCACTGGGGGTGATTCCCTTACTCCCTTTGATAATCCTTAAAATGATATCTGGCAACTCCACTGACCTTTTCCAAGGTGCCACATTACTCTCAACTTTGTGATATTTCCAAGATATGGGATCATGGGGCTCTAGGAACAAGTGTATCCAACTATTGATTTTGAAATTTTTCAAGGATACCCACATTATTTTTATATAAAATTGTTAAAAAACTCTCCAAGATTCGGAGGTCTCCCAATTACTTAGATTGTAGAATTCTTGAAGTATATAAGTGAGATAGAATTTGAAGGGGAGGATGTTCGGGTAAAATTATTCATACTTTCCCTGTCGTCTTTTTTGAAAGATTGGATTAAGGGTTATTGCGAATATAAGGGTATATCATCTTTCATATACCTCATCAATAGGTTTATTGAGTTTGTGAAACCACAATGCCAGACATATGAAGATACCTTTCAAAATCTCGCAATATCCCTAGAGGACAAAGGATTCACCACTGAGATTTTGGAAGATCTTAGGGATGTATACCATACTCAATACCAGGAACCCTTTGATATAGAAGGAGATATTTATGAAGAAGGTTGTCAATCCCTTAAAGAGGAGAAAGATTTTTCCCATGATTCAATAGAATGCAGTAAAGACTTTACTAAAGAAGTGAGTTATGAGGATGGAGCACTAGTATCCGCTCCTTCGTCCGATGAAGCTCTCCAAGATCCTATCTCTCATGCACAAGACAAAGAGAATGAGGTGAATTATTTTCCTTTCCCTATTTTTTAAGACACTTTTTTCTATGATTCAGATGGTGAGGAAGTAAAGGAACCCTTGGAAGAGCTAGGTCCTTCATTTTATTATGAAGGTGAAAATATGATTAAAGAGACAAGTCTTGGGGATGATGTACTGGATGCCCTTCCATTTGATGAAGTCATCCTAGACTTTGATGCTCCTCCACAACAGGAAGTGAACACGGTAATTTATTTCCCTTTCCAAGGTTTTGATGATGCTTTACTTTATGATTTGGAAAGTGAAGAAGTATTAGATGAGTCCTTGGATGCATTAAATACTTCATGTTATGATAAAGATAGTGACATGGTTGATAATATTGATGAGTTCGTACATGTTGGAAGATGTAAGTGGGATGTGATTGGTTTTGAAGAGGATCCCATTTATGACATGGAAGGATATCTTTGAATGTTTCCTTTACAACAATATGATGTTCCTAATAATTTTGACGTTTGGCAACAAGATGATGATATAATTACAAAAGTTTCCCAAGCACCCAAGGATGACCCAGTGCAAAGTTCTCCTGATGATTTTTGGTTATACCTTGAGGATTTTTATGAGTATCCTTTTGAGCACTTGGATTTATTCTATGAAGAATATTATCAACCACCGCTGTGCTCAAATTTTGATAAAGGTGAGGACGTTTCTTGCCTAAAGCAGGATACTTGCGACAAGGTTGTCCAACTCCCTCTAATTGCTTTACCTTGTTATGTCACTAAGGATGCAGTTGGCGAATGTGTCTCTTGTTTCAAGTTTTCTTTCGGGAAAAGCTTTTCATTAGAATTCAAGGGGAGGTTGAATTCCTTAAGAACTTTATTATCTTAATCTTTCATCTTTCCCCTGAGAAGTTGTCAATTTCCCTCTAAGTTCTTGTTAATCCCTTCTTAGGCCCTAGGGAGTGATGACGTCCAAGGTAGTGAACCGTCAGACTCTTTGAGCCACCCCCTTGAGTCCTTGACCTCTCACGATCCTTTTCTGAGATGGATTGATCACTTTTCTGGAAGGGTGACTTGGGATGATTTTGTCCCTCCCTCCCACCTCCATGAGCTAGACTTTACGACTTCCTATGATATAATGAATTCTCTAACTCATGTTTATCTTGTTCTTAACTTTTCATTGTTTTGGTTTATGATTAAGCATAGAGGCATGTGTTATGATACATTTCTAGCATGGTTGTACTGGTTGTATGCTTATACCTAGCAATTGACAGGTAAGTACAAGTGAGTTATGATAGGTAGGAATTTTCATCCATTGTGCATACCATTGTATATCATGTTAGCACAGTTGTAGTTTAATTTTCATATTATCTTGTTTCATTATGTATATATGTATGCTCATGATCATATGCTAGATTATAGATGCTCTTTATTTGTTTATTATATCATACATGAACAATGGGTGATATCACCACCCTAGGGATTACTAATATCTTTTGTTGAGATTTAGCAGGAACAGGTCACATCAGAGATGATGAGGTTCTCATGTGCTCTACATTGAGCACATGTCCTCAAGTTGGAGATAGATGTTATCCCCTAGCCTGGGGATAAATAAGGAGATCACGTCTCGAGGCCCACAGGTTCTAGAAATTGAGTACCGAGAGTCAGACGACTTGAGCATGGCCCCAAAGGGCCCCTCTTTTCTTCAGTGCAGTCCATTCATCACCACCAGCAGTATCCATCCCACCAGCCAGGTCCTGAAATAAAAATGGGTCTTGCTCCGTGATTTAATGAGTCTGGGTATCATGGTATGTATCACTTTGATTTTTGAATTACTTGAATATGTTGTACTGAATCCTTCTTCATTTCATGATGTTTTCTTGGAAATTATGCTCTTTGCCTTGTTTATACTTGGAAGGGTAACATTGTTCCCTAGTAAGTTGGTTTCCCTTTAGGATGGGTTGCTACTAGGTGGGCCTGTGAAAAATCATTGTCCATTCCCTCCATACTTACCACGTTTAATCCTTATTCCTTCCATCCCCCCTATCCTTGTTTGGGCATTGGGATTGGATACACTAGGAAGGGTTGTACCTTACCTTGTGGGAAGAAGGGGCTAAAGGACCAGAGGGTAAAAGTATCTAGCAAGAGTTAAAAGCCAATGTTGAAACCTTTGAGATGATTCACCCAGGGATCCCCAAGAAAGTTGTGAAAACCTTCTCAGTAAGAAAAGGGGACCCATAAGATACATAAACACTCAAGGTACTAGTTGATGGATAGGAGGTCTCATCTCGAGCTGACCTATTATGACCATGGGCATGTAGAGGTATGACACTACCACCTATCTGGTCACAAAAATAGGATAGTGGCTCTTGGTGGCATATCCAAGAGAAATGGGATCTCATCACGATCCAACCTTCTCATTTCTATGAAATGTCTGTGGATAACGCTACCACCTCTGGTCATCAAGTCAGGAAAATGGCCCTCAACTATTCCCTTGAAGGAAAAAAGAAAAATATCAAAATAAATAAAGATAAGAATAAAAGGAAATGAATGAGATAGGAAATAATTGCATTTATGACAAGGTGTAGCTCGTTGTTGGAAGCAGGCCAAGATGGAAAGAAAGTTTACTTTGGGAAAGAGGGCATGCATGGGAAAAGTGACAGCTGGAAGAAAGAGAAGCACACATGCATGCATAGAAGACCTAACAACGTTAGCGTTAGGCTTTTTGCAATACATTGTAATGGTTGGCGAGTCAGAAACATATAAATATAGATACTTAGGTCTCATAGGGAGCGACTAATGCGGTGGGCAGATAAGTAGAGACCAAAGGAGTCATGTTTTGATAACGAGTTATAATATTCTACTATACGACCTAATTTTGTAAGCTGTTGAGCTGGAGAGGAATAAGGAGGGTAGATCTTGAGGGTTAGATCACAGGATGAGGAGCCTGGTGCGATCTAGTCCACCTCATAATAGATCTCAACCCAACTGAGAAGAGTTGTAAAGCACGGGGTGCTGTATTTTTGGAACTACTATAATAAGAGAGATAAGAGCCAGATCTTTGTGGACGTAGCCCAAGAGGGGGTGAACCATGACAAAACATGTGTTATGTTATTGAATGCATGTGATTTATTTAGTGTCTTCAGTAGTTATTGATATGCTAAATGAATGAGTTGATTATATTCTATACATAATCGTGAATGATAGTTTATTGCGTTAATAAGTTAAAATAAAATTCTCAGTGAGAATTTCCCATATCCCCACTCAATCCTGGGATACAAACACATGAGTATTGAAACCACCCATTAAGACTATCTTGGGTGAGATGGCTCAGTGCACTTCGTGCGCTGTGTTGCCTTTTAGTTTACCAGGAGGGTCGATAGTTTTAGAGGCTTTGTTGAAACCCCGAATAGACATGAACCTTGGGTCAATCAAGCATATTATAAACTCAGTCAGATAATAGTAACCAACAAATGGTTCTGTTACTGTTGGTTGGAACAATAGAGGATTGACTAGATGGGACCTATTGAAGATCTGTTAAAAGATATGTAAGATCTGCAGGAGGCGGGTCAGGAGAATACTAAAGCGAATGAAGAGAAGGAGAAAAGAATGAGTCACTATAAGGGGATGTTGAGATCGTGGAATCCCACAAAAGAAGAGATTCAAAGCTGGATAAGGACAAAAGAGCTAGAGTTTTCACAGAAAGATAACAAAAACCCTAGAGTAACACCACACAAATATCTTGAGAAATCTGTGTTTACTGATTTGCATGAAGTCTTTTTCTGTGATTTTCCACACTTATTGTAGGAGTGGATAATAAGGTTGAAGGATAACCATGCAAAAAACCAAATACGACAGTTCGAGTGGACCCTAATACAGATTGAACAGTTACAGTAGGTGAACAACAAATTCACCCGCGTAGTAGATTTTTGGCTCGACAATATTGTAGCAGGTTTTATAATAGAGTTCGCAATAGATACAACAAATTCGTACAACGCAGCGAAGCAAGAGTTTCTATGGGGGCCTTGAGGAAGTTATATTAGATCCTTGTATACTTATATTAAGATACTTTTATAAAACAAAGGGATAATGATGATGGATTCAGATAGCTAAACTTTCTTGTGTGCATGGGGGAAGGGGGGAAGCACTAACAGAAAAAGGAGAAATGGAAGGAGGAAAGGATAAGGGAAAGAAGAAGGAACCTTTCGACCCCATCATGATGGATGATGAATAGATCAAGAGGATCATGGTGATAGTTGGAAAGACGCGTAGCGGAGTACCCTACCAATACAAGGTGAATACCAAGAAGAGAGTCATAGCCATGAGGGAAGGCTTGGCAAGTGATGAAGAAGATGTAGAGGATCTCCTGGCTGTGGAGTAGATTGAGGAAATCCTATGCACAACATATGAGAGGAAGATGAGAGGTCCAAGAGCGGGAAGAGAAAGTAGCAATCCTATCCATATTAATGTCAGTGTGGAACCCATAAACCCATGTGCGACTAATACACCAAAGAAAACACCACTGTTTAGACAACCGCATTTCGAGGGAAGAAATACAAAAAAAAGTACATCTACACAAGGAACAACAACTGGAGGAGCCAGTTCAGGAAGCACTAGTCAAGTATCTACACCACGCGGAGGTAGTAGTTCATCATTTAGGATGGAAGGACACGATCCCACCATCAGGTTACCAAAGTTCAAAGGAGAAGCACCAGAGGACCCGAAAAAACATTTGTTTATATGTGAAAATATTTGGGAAGCGAAAAAGATCATAGATGAAGATACTAAATTGGAATAGATAGTCACACACTTGATTGGTATATGAGTTTAGTTACATACAATCCACCAGGGACAACCAGAACGATTGCATCCATCAAGAAATTGTTGATAAATGAGTTCCAGAAGCCAAGTTCAGAAGATCAGTACATGACCGAGATGATAGAAATCAAACAGAAACCAGGAGAATGCGTATGGGATATTGACCAGAGATTCAAGAGACTGAAATGAAATTTGAAATATCTCATGACCGATATGAAACACAGACACCTGTTTGTCAATTCACTACTACCACACTTAAAATATCCATTACGACAATAGAAGTTTCAGACACAAGCAAAGGCTCTGCAGGTATCCCTACAATTGGACGAGAACCAATATCAACAGACAGATCCAACCATCAAAGAATTGAAGGAGTATTTGAAGAACTTATCGTTCCAGCTAAACCAGAAAAAAGTAAGGAAAAACGAGAAGTCGTTTGGTGTACCACATATAGAACAAAAGGACACCAGAAGAATGAATGTCCAACATTCGCACAGTATATGGTAGCAGGAATGCCAAATCCATTACTAACAGAAGGACTATGGTGTGAGATCTTTAAGAAACCAGGCCACGATCCATATCATTTCCCAATGATGCAAAAATACCAGACAGTCCCGAAGAGTTCATATTGCAACTTTTGCAAGTCAGTGGGCCACGATGACAAAGATTGTAGAACTATGGATTTGATGTGAGAAAGGACATCAGATGCATATATGGTGCAGGCATAAATGATGACTGGGCAAGACACACCACAATTTAACCAAGTTCCATCCCCATACAACACTTTACAACAACAGTATAATACTGTGCAACAACCATAAAATACTGCACAACCACAATACAACACTACACACCCTCAGTACAATACCACACAGTACAATCAGGCGCCTCAGTATAGCGCACCAAGAGGATATTGAGATGGATACATAGGTGGAGGACGAGCAAGAGGAGGCTTTGGAAAAGGTAGAGGACCGGTGGTATGCCACAATTGTCAACAACCGAGACATTATGCAAGGGAATGTCCACTTCCACCAACAACTTGTATGTATTTTCGTGCATCGAACCATGATATGGAAGAATTCGAACAACCAGAATGTTCATTGGATTTCAGTCAAAGAGAGGGACGAAGGATGGAACATCAATATAGTTACGTGTGGAGGAGCTAAAAAAGGAAACGACGCAGCTCGACAAGAACCAGTAAAACATCAGTGGGTGAAGAAGAATGTTGAACCAAGGAGACAGTTCGATGCACATAACAAGAAGGACACATTTAAGCAAGCCAGACAAGAATTCCTGAAGCAAGACACTTAGTCGACTTCAACTGCGTAGCTGAGTAAAGAAGCGCCAGAGTACGAGATGCCTCCATTATTTTATCATACCAATGAAATGAAACCCATGAGACAAGTAAGTACAATCACAGGTTTTTTTCAATCATGTGTAAAAGTATTTAATGATCCATAATTTGTAAAAATATTTCAAAACATATAAGAAAGATGTAGTATAGATATATAAGGAAAACTAGAACAAAAAATAGTTGATCACCTACATACAAGGAGAAGGACAAGTAGGGAGTTCAGGTTGAATGCCAACATCAGAGATTTCAACATGGGAGATATTATACTGGATCTAGGATCTAAAGTCAATGTACTACCAAAGAAGACATGGCAATGTATGGGAGAGCCCACATTAGGATATTCACCTGTCCAACTGAAACTAGAAAACCAACACATAGTCCTACCAATTGGTAGATTGAAAGGAGTGACAATAGACCTAGATGGAGTGCGCACTAAAGAAGACTTTGAAGTGATTGAAATAGTGGACATCACAACACCATATCCAACACTTCTTGGCTTGGATTGGGCGTTTGACAACCAGACCATAATCAACTCAAAGACACAAAAAATGACATTTGATTCAGGAGAATATAGGGTCATTGCACCATTAGACCCATTAGAAGGGGAAAGCTTTGTACAACCCACTTGCTTAGACTTAGAGGAAATCATCTAGTTGTACAGAACAACTGCGTGCGATGAGGATTACGTAAACCCAACTATAGATGGGATACTCAGTTGGCAGATTATTACTTCATGTGCGATAGACTCCGACACAGTGTTAGAATATGAATTATTGTGCTCATTTTACCATTGACAATACTGTTGGGTGTGTGTTATATTCTTTGCATGTGTGTGTGTGTGGGTGCGTCAGATACGACAACTGTGTGTGACGATCCCTTCACCTAGGGCTCTGTCGTGTGCACCAAGCGCTTTCCTAGGGGGGTCCCAGGAGGGGGGCAGGTATGCCCCCACCTGGTTACGTGCAACGTTCGGGGCAACGCCCCGGAATTTGTTTTTGGGAGGTTTTTGCTATTTTTAGCGGATTTTGCTATTTTTAGCTGATTTGTAAATTAATCCCGGATTAAGGGATTAGGGTTTTGGTATCTACGGAATACCTAAAAACATT
>SNQJ01S0172100.1:8909-21241 GCA_010110895.2 Picea sitchensis
CATCACATTGGATGATGCTCCTGAGTCTACCATACAATTGTGGACGTTTCTATTAAAGATTTATAAAGTTAACAAAAATGGAGGTACATTCTTGCGAGTGCTAAGGGTGGTAGTTTGTGGTTTTTTACTCGCAGTTTCTAAAGCTACTTTATCTACATTATTTACATTATTTACAGGAATGCTTCCTTTGTCTTGAGGATCAGGATTATTCTTTTTGGATGTGTTCTAAGGAACTTTGTTCTGAACAACCTTGTTTAAATTACCATTTTTACCATTCTCTGTGATGTTTTGTAGCATTTTTTGTAGCAGAAATGGAAATTTCAATAACTCATAAACAAAAATGTTAGCCCTTAACTTTTTGACATCTTCAACTACATCATAATCTAAGTTGGGGTTCACATGACTCTGTTTATTCTCAACTGGTTTAGATTGCTTTGGAGGCGAAGTCGTAGTGTTTTCGGTAGAAGGTTTGTTTGCTGTCTTACTCCTAGTATTATAGGGATGAACCGTCTCGAAGTTAGCTTGAAATATGCTATCCGAGAAGTGTCCAAAAATGTTTGGAGAAGACTCCTCTTCTTGAACCATCTCTTGTTCAACTACCTCCTCAGGAATATCAGAAGGCATCAAGTTATCCTGGGCTTCTAGAATTGTTTGAAGGGCATATTGCAGACTTTCTAGATTAAGGCCCTTGGTGGTTGGATTAGGTCGGTTGGTGGGAAAAGGATTCTTGAATGGGGGTGTGTATGGCCCTTTGCTCGAGGAAGCTTCTTCGGTCATCCTTTTTAAATCTATAACTTGATTCGATAGTTTTTGAACGACTTTAGTCAAGTTTTCTAAATCAAAGCTTTCAGGTTGTGTTTTACTTTAAGTAGGTCTGGGGAGGATTTGGTTCTTCTTTTTGGAAGATGAACTAGTTTCTGTTTCATTGCTAGTAGAGTCTTTAAGACTAAGTATGTCTTTTTCAATCTGGCTAGCCTCCTTGAAGGCTTCTAACAACGTGGCTTTCTTAGATCGTTTAACCCAAATAGCTATACTTTGATGCAAGGCTTTAGTATAGTATGCTATTATAAGATTCTCTGCAGGCATCGAATCCGTAGGGATTCGGTTCTTGAGTGTTAAGAATATTTGATTAAAGTATTTAAATTTTTCTTTTGGGTTCATTCTTAAGTTGGAAAGATCAATGACTAGGACTTCCAGAGGCTTACCATCTCCGAAATTTTCCAAAAAGCATGACTCGAACTTTTCCCAAGACATGATGGTATGAGGTTGTTGGGCAAAGTACCATGTAGAGGCATTGCCCTCGAAAGTATAGGGGAACAACCTACAGACTGCCTCTTGATGCTCGACATTGCGGAGTCTTATGGCTAACATAAAATTTTTAATGTGATCTTCAGTGATCTATTTTGAGTCAGGGTCAAAGCTGGGAAGCCATTTCTCTAGATGTTTAGGTAAGGGATGTTGAGCTCCAGGTACAACTACGACATCCTGGTCGAGCCAAGGTCTAGCAGGATTGTTCTAGTTGTCCATTGGTGTAGTGGGTGTGTAAGGCTGTGAAGGGGAATTTACCTCGTTAGAAGAGTCTTCTCCAGAAGAAGAAGAGGATGATGGAGGTGGTGAGGGTGGTATTCCAGATCCTCCTGCAACAGAAGTGAGGATTGGATCTGTAGGGTTCACAGTGAGGTTAGTGCCTCCGATTTGTTCTCTGATATTGGAGAAATCTAAAGGTTGGTCCAACAGTCGATTTGGTTGCCTCAAACGGGCTAAGGCACTATGTGTTCTTATGAGATATTGGCGGACAATCTATTGTATGTCACCGCCTGTAGGATTTGGGGTTGCTGGTTCAACTGTGATCCATGGATCGTCGTTTGATGTGGTTGTTGTTTGAGGGGGAATGTTATCGTTCAAATGAATTATTGTCACTATAGGTGAGCTATTAGGTGGTGGAGGAGTCTTACGATCGCCTCATGCCATTAATAAATTTCAGGCCCTCCTTCTAGCGCCATTTGCCGATGGGAGAAAATGAACGCTCGCCAACTGGAAGAGTGGATCCGGTCCGGGGTTGTCTAAATAACCCAAGCCGTTTGGGATAACCCACCCTGATGGGTTTAGAAGCTCCGTTATCCGATCTAAGTCCTATAAAAACAAAATAAAACTACTCTAAATAAAAATGAAAATTAAAAAAAACTAATAAATAAATCTGAACTACTAATATATACAATTTACTATCTAATACTATAATAAATCAACTCTATAAAATCAAATGTTCAATTACCAACATAATCATATTTAATTACAAATATACAATATTTACAAATTACAGATTTAAATGAAATCCTGCAAAACTCATTTGTAATCTGTCCTAAGACAACAAAACTATTGTTTTTATTTTATTTTATAATTTTATGAAAAATAAATAAAATAAAAAACTAATCTAAGATAAGCGACTAAAATAATAAATCTAACTATGAATCTAAACTATTATATCTATCTAAACTACTTATATTATACTAACAAACTAACTATTAAACAAAATATAACAAACTGACCTGAAGTAACGCTTCAGGTTTGTCCTGTGTATGATGGTTGATTCAGCTGTTTGGTGGGAGGAAACCCACACCAGATTCTCCACGAGCTTCTTGTAAATGAAAGCTATTGTTCTCTTCAAATATAAATAACAGGACAAACAAGACATAAAAATTACAACAATCTTATAATTTACAAATCGTAGCAGCTAGATAATTCGGTTGTGCAAAGACTTGTACAAAGTGATTCATTTAATTAAAAAGGTAAACCTGTAATTCATTAAACTGAAGAAAACTAATTGCTGTATTTTTAAATATAAGAGAGATCAGACATGGACATCATATAAATTAAATCACATCAACATGCAAATAATTATGATGGCTAAAGTAGTCGATAATTAATTGCAAACTGATATGCAGAATACTTGAAACAAAAGTTGGATATATTGAAAGCAAAAGCTGTTACAAGACATCAACTTTCGTCTCAGTTTGAATCATAAATCCATAGTATGGTTCTCTCCACAGTGACGATGATGGGTTTATTACAGAAAATGACAAGTATTTAAAGACCTCCCACAGGGTAAAACATCCCTGTGGGAATTATCAAAACAATTTACAAAAATCTGGGGATAATATCCCAAGTTTCTAACTCAAGCTAACAACCTAAAACAAAACCATATCCAAAGTATCTCCTAAACTTCTACAACATGCCCATTTGATAATTGTAATTCGTATGCACCTGAAAGAGGACAAAAACAGACAAGTTAAGAGGATATTTTATTGACAAAATTGAGAAAAATCTAATTTTTAAGACTAGCTACAGAATCTTGCAATTCTATAGCTAGTCTAAATTAAACATAGAATCGTTTTAAAATCAATTTGAATCTTAAAGAATATATTCAAACTATTGAACAACATTTGATTGCTAATTAGAAACCAAAAGAATCATTCAAATCGACACTTGTATGCAAATTGTAACAAAGTAAAACGTGGTCAATCGAATGATAACATAGATGCATGCACTCTATTCAATTTGTTATTACCAATTTAGGGTAAACATAACCGCTTTAGATAATTCAATAGTAATGAAATGATTTTCATGAACCAATTCCAATCGACACAAATAGTTTATGTTGCTTCAGCCATCGACAAAATCATTGTCGAATCCAAACGAAACCAACATGATCGTTTTTTCAAATTGATATAACTGTATTAAACATATACAAACGATCATGCTATTTGCAAATCAAATCAAAACTTGTATGTAAATTGAAAGAAATGAAATCGTAATTGAATTAATCAGTTGATAACAGGATATGTGGGATTTGTCAAACATTTGTTATTGCCAATTGGGAGCAGACAGAATCGATTGACAGTCAACGAAATCATCACTTGAATCAATTTCGAAACGAACTATTAGCCGAGTTTTTCATACGAATTCAACAGAGACAAAATATGTCGATCTGAGCTTAACAAAATTGTTTTTGAAAATCAAAACCAACAGAGCAGCATCAAATCTATTTTCAATACCAATCCAACTCATACAAGMAATCGTACTAACTCAAGGCACGCAACAATCGTTTGCAAATCAAATAAAAAAGGAATGAATCAAAACAGTTTGGAGACGACATAATCGTTATGTAAAATCRTATCAATCAACCCAACTCCATGATTTTAGCAAAGAGATCTTTTGCACAGGTCAAAAGTAAATGAGAATATCAATGCAATACAAACAKATTCATTCCTGGTAAATCAAAGTCTACAGGGTTGTTTTGAGTCTATTAGGAACAAACGAAACTAATCGAAATCAAACCAAATCGATTATCCTAAATCAAACGAACATAATTGATTCAAAACACAAACCAAACTGAATCAAAAACCAATCAATTGCTAAACTGGGCACGACAAAATCGCATAACCAAATCATAGCTACATTTGAGTTTAGTAAAATGAATCTACTATACACGAAACATAATCACTTCAAATGTATTAAAACGAATAGAGCTATAGAAAGAAAATCCAATTGATTATATTTATTCGAGACAACTCAAAAAAACAAAATTCATATTGAAATTCATATGTGGACAATAAGAAACGACTTCGATTATGATAATTTGGAATTGACGAAGGATGTTGCCGATTCGACATTCCTGAAGACAATCGAACCAGTGGTTTTCTATTTCTTGTCATTATCTTGAAGCCTGTCCCTTTCTCTCCACAGCACTGTAACTTGGTTCTCTAAATATTTGATCTTTGATTGCAATAAGGGAATGTAGGTGTAGTAACGCTCTAGCCACACATTGCATTGGATACATGATGTCTACTCGAGCTTCAGAATTGCAGGCAAGGTTTTGTTTAAATCACCGAGGGTTTCATTATGTAGCTTGATTCCTGGGTAGTTAGGATTGTTCTTTAGGCACGAGGGTAAATTAGAAACATAGTCATAGGGTTGCTCGGAGCATAGGCCACGGGAATAGGGGTACTCTTCAGCCAGGAAACGCTCGATATCGAAGTCCAAGTCCTCGCTTAGAACTATGGGATTTTGGTCGACATTTGTGTTAGGTTTATTCCGGGCAAGTCTGGATATCAATCGAGCATTCTTCTTACCCTTGCTATCAACGGTAGAATTACCCTTAACTTTCTTACTCATAGGCTTCTTGACAGCCTCAATCTTGTCTGTTATGATGTCGGGTAGGTCGATGTCAGGGAATACATAGGGTTTGGAAGGGGGTAGAAGGATATGAAAAGGCACGGGTGGCCCGACCATAGTCTCACTAACCATGGATTTATCGATTTGGACAGACTCTGGATTAGCAAAGCCATTTATGGATAAAAAGGATTGCCAATTATCGCCATGAAGGTTTAAATGGTGGACGACAATGAGTCTAATCAAGCCGTGATGAAACAAGCTGCTATCAGCCTTCTCGCATTTGAACCTCTTAGACATCTTGTAAAGACTACGCAAGAAGTAATGCGACATGTTCAAAGGATAGCCCGTGAAATTCATCAATAACCGGAGGTGATATAGAAAAACCAAGCCATACTGACCTTCACAGGTCACAAATTGTTTCACAATCACCAAAATATCGTGCCACCTGGGTTTAAGGGTGAAAATAGGCATACCTTTATCACAGGAGACAACCTTCCTTGATACGAATAGTAATGGCCATGACACCTCATCAACTTTGGAGTTTTTAAACCATCGTTGGCCTGTGCTTGCTAGTCCTATAGCAGAGCTTATGAATTCTTCATTGAGTTCAAGTTGAATTTCACCTACTTTAGCCCTACACCCATCAAAGGTGAGGGAGAATTGTTGGGAAACTGAAAGGTTGAAGCCCTCGAACCTCTGTATAAACACGAGCCAACCACTGTCTTCTAAATCCTTACGGGCATCATCGAACAGTAACAGAGCTTGATACCGTTTGGCTCTATGTGCACCACCGGTGCCATAGACAGGAGCACATGGTGAGTGAGGTGAATGGGCCAGGGTTTGAACACAACATACACAGGGACAGAACACTCACAGGCTTACTCGAAACTAGAAAAGGTGAACCGGGATAGGGGGAAAACATTAATGACAAAACGTGCGAAGGTGGTGAAGCTAGTTCAGCCCATGCACAACAGTCATATCCCATAGTACAACCGCCAGCGCAAATAACTATTCAACCCACTATGCATATGTTAAAAACCATGCCATTCAATCAATTAAACCTTATGGTAAATCGACCAAACATTTGCACGAGTAAAATTTTATCATAGCTTTAAAACCAAACAAATGAATCGAAATCAATATCAAGGGTCCGATCGTATGAAACATGTGTTATGTGAAAATATTTATACTAAGGGTCTAACCATAACACCAATGTGTTTTCATGAAACCAATGATCAAAGAACATATAAATCAAATCACCAATGCATCACAAACTCGATCAAAAGAATATCATTACAGTCTTGTAAAACGAAGTCATATTAACAAATAAAAATGCCAAATGAATAAGGATGTTGGAGTCTTGTCAACTGTATAACGATAAGTAAATTGAAAACGCAATGGGAATATCGACAAGGATGATTACAAGAATCCAGTGACGATTTTAATGTGACTTCGAAAACCAAGTTTTCACGCTTGTAGTCATGAAAACAAGAACAAAGGTAAGTGTGCAAATAGTGCAAAAATAATAGTGTCGTTTTATTCAAGGATTGCGACGAAAATAAAGGTTTGCGAAACACTGGTGTAGGCAACTTATAAGGAAAATAGAAAAATGCGAATTGGCTGCCAACACGGTTCGAATGGGGCAAGGTTTGGGAAAGTTACGCCTTATGGTAGCTCCCATGCAACAAAGGCAATCAATATCAGTAGCCAGTTGAAATGGAATTCATGCCCCTGGTCCTGGGCTTCTCTATAGTCAATCTCTAGCTGATTGTCCAAATACTTTTCCCAATTCATCTGGAGTCCTTCTGCGCATTTTTTGGCGAGGTCCACTACGAAGCCTGATACTTTCGTAGGTCTATTCTTATGGACCATCTTCCCTGCTATCAGCTGACATGTGAGGTGCACTACGCCACTCTCGATAGAGGTGACCTTGTAACCTCGCATGCCTTTTTCAACATTGTCATACGCCTCTTTAATCTTCTGTGAAAGCGCGCATGTCCACGGTCTTCCCAGGGTAGTACTCATGGGGATCAGGGATCTGCATGATAAGCCTGATAATATTGTTGATCAATGCTATATCAACAATTATGCGACTGTTCAACCACAAGTATCCTCCATGGTAACTTGCTAGAAGCAATTTCACACAAGCAGTCACCTCCTGATGTCTGTCGAAGTGCGGTATTTTCATGACGTTGAGCAGAGTAGACTGCGCAAGGTTCATCATCCATTATTGAGGGACGATCTTCGGATTGTGGCCCTTAGTCTTTGTTAAGTACTTAGATGGTGCGAGCATGATGTAGGATTTACGGTCTCCCAGGTTGAAGTCACAACACTTCAACGTTGTAACCTTGTCTTGATCTGCTTGGTAGGTGCGAACTCCTTTCGGTAGATATGCAATGATTAGGGTGTAGTCAATGTCTTGAGGGACACTGTCCCTGTTAATATCACCACTTAAAGGGGGAATGTAAGCAGGTAGAATGGTTGGCACTATCCTAGAGTTGGCTTCATCATGTCTATGATTAGTTCTCGCCTCTGCGCCGACTCGGGATGTTCCAGCCCAAGCAGTCGATGGGGAGGCTACCACTCCTCTCGACGAAGAGGCTTGGACTCCAGTGGACATTTCTCTTTCTGACATGACTCTTTCTGTCCTTAATCTAGCAATTAATTCTCTCACTGATTCTTCTGCTACGCTAAGATCGTCGAAAATGTAAGCTCGGGATCACTGTCTTGGGTTTTCAATGGACTGTCGATACTGTAATCAGATAGAGTGTAAGGCTAGAGTAATCACTGTTTCACAATGTGGTTGTTCTGTCAGCTCAAGTTCTCAATTGGCAAAAGTGTCTTCCGACCATGGTGCGACGTAATAAGTAAGTAACTTTGCAATAGATTTCTAGCAATGGATATGAAACTTCCATGACCGTTGATCTATCCGTTAAGGTGAGGTCCAACGATCTAATGGTAACCCATAACTGCTTTTTGATCTGTTCGGAGAGGCGATTGAACAGGTATATCGGTTCCAATGACTATATTTCTTCGTCATGGTGAAGTACTCTATGTCGTTGTTCTGATATCTTGGAAAAGCTCCAATTCTACAATTCTTCTTGCTGCGAAGTGTCCTCTAGAACCTCTTGTAACCTTATAGTACTAGCCCTTTTCTTTCTTAACTTCCTAGCCTTCTTCCCGGTGAGTTTCGTCTTAGTAATTCTTTTACCATTCTGATGTTTATCTTCTATGGCCTTAGTTACATCGCACTATGGAAAATATTTCTTAGGGTTCCTTGATAATGCCTCTTCTGTATCAATAATAGGTAACTCGATCTTCTGCAGATCCTCAAGTGTTCTCTTAGCTTCGACATCAGAGGTACTAATATTAAATATTTGCGATCTTCTCTTCTGTTCTTTAATCAAGTGCGTTATCCTTCTGGTCATAAAGTCCTTTAATTCTTGTTTCTTCTGTTCCAAAACTTTTACTTCTTCCCTTTGTCTGGCATGTTCTCTGTCAATCCAGGGTTTCCCTATGAGCATGGTAAACGGGGCGCTGTCTTCAACAAATTTAATGATCTCAAAGTCTTCCTCTGTCGAAGTTCCATTGATAGTCATAGGTATCCGAGTGAGCCTTCCACATAGTTTTACTAGCTTTCCTCTGAATAAACTTGTTCCTCCTGGGGAAGGGGTCATGATAAGATTTCCTATAGCTTCCCAAGTTCTTTCTGGCATAATGTTTACTTGTGTTTCTTCATCAAGAGTACAATCAATGTCAAAGTCCCCTATTCTTGCTTTGATTTTCTCCTTTGCTTTGAATATCTATGATAACCTAACATGTCGGTGGTCATTCAAGGTATCTTTCATGTATAGTAATATATTTTCGAATAATTTCTAGGTTTCTGCTATAATCTTGGTCTCTTGGTCTCCCTTAGGGTTTGCTTTTTCCATATTCAACTTCTCAAGCCTATCAATCATTCTAGGGAAATCCAATACTTCATGGTCCATAGCCTTACAACAGAGGAAACTAGATCTCCTACCAGGGTATTCCTTAACAAGATGTCCTGGTCTTCTGTAACTATAACAGAGGGTTAATCCTCTCTTTCTCTTAGATGATCCCCAACTTCTTCTGTACTGTGCACCAAGATCATGGCAGCTAGCCTGGAAATTGTTTTTTCTAGGATATTTCATCCACTTGTTAGTCCAGACATTCTTTCTATGCATAGGTATAAAATATCTATCACTATACTTATCAGATCTATTCATATCAAACTTTCTTTTATCTAACAATGCCCTATTTTTGAAGCTAGGACATAATCTATCAAACATACCTAGATCCATGCTTTAGAAACAAAAAAAATCACTTATCTTACTTCTACAGAGTACAAATCTTCCATATCTAAGACTTTTAACTATTCTTACCTTTATCAAAGAAAAGATCTTACAAATATTACCTTTTTCTTGCAGATCTGACCTCTTTTTCTTAAGATCTGACCTCTTTCTCTTCAGATATGACCTCTTTCTTGGCACAAAGCTTCATAGGTCAAACATAACATTGCGCACTAGGGCAACAGATCTATGCACAGAGCTTATTTCACACAAAGATTTTTCTTCTTCAGTTCCCATCAATCACAGTTCCAGGTCCCAACAACGGAACCATTTGTTGGCACAAAGGCAAACACAGGGTTCAATGCTCAAGAGGGCACCAACAAAACCCTAACTACCGACCCTTTCGACAACACCTGCGAAGTAGATGAAGTCTCACCCGAGGTAGAGGCAGGGTTGGTTGCAAGAATCAGGGTTCTACAACCTTATCTAGGACACAGATATGCGATTATATTTCTTACAACGCACTTAGCATCAGTTATTTCCTAACATACATTCATTAATACACTTCACAGAAAGCACAGAGCACCGCAGTAATTACTCAGATCTAGCACTTAGCAATGATAAACACGTTGTACTCAATATATTAAGCACCTAGCATCTTATGTATCATATCTAGCATGCATCCATATCTCATAATCACAAAACATCAATAGATCTATCTAAACATATCAGAGAACTTGGCAAGAGAGAGGGGTAAACACATAAGAACAAAGCACATAGCACCATACACACAGTTACTGTGGTTCACCCCCATCCTGGGGCTATGCCCACAAAGTCTTCTTTATATTATCTTGGTCAAGAAGTTACAACAAAGAGCTTCAATGATCCATACTTCGCACATGACAGAAGATATGCACAGCTCGCTAGATCCTTCTTCCTCACGCCTCAACATCCAACTATAACAATCGACACTTAGCCCTCCCATCTCATGCACAAAGCTCTCTAAGATACATCCGATCACACAGATCCAAATACTAGCACTAAGCTTTCATTCATACACCATGCATATGTATTACATTACTATCTCCCTTATCTTACTATCTATATTTCCTATTTATAGATTACAAAATGGGCCTAAACGTGGGTAAACCCACGGGCCGACATCCATTTCCCATTACATCAATCCGAAACCCTAAATTGGATCTCAAAATAGGTCTTGCTTCCTTATTTTCTGCTTCACGTTGCGCTCCTTCCTTGTTAAGCTGTCGTAGTCCCAAAAGTGGTCAAATATGACCAAGTACTCTTCAAAACTTGGTCAAGGGCCAACAATGGTGTAGAGAGGATCCATAAATATCCAATATGTTAGCACGAATGAATAGGTTGTTGATGTGTTGACCAAGCCTCTATCTCGTGTAAAGTTTGAGCACTTTCGAGATAAGATTGGTATAGTCTGAAAGGACCTCCCTCGAAAGGGGGAGTAGTATTGAGTTGAGATATACCTAGTATTGTTCTTCCAGCTTAATTTCTATGACATAAATCCAATCTAGTATTGTGTTGAGATATGCCTAGAATTGTGCTTCCAACTTAATTGTTGTGACGTAAAGCCAGTCTAGTATTGTGTTGAGATATGCCTAGCATTGTGCTTCCAGCTTAATTGTTGTGATGTAAAGCCAGTCTAGTATTTTGTTGAGATATGCCTAGCACTGTGCTTCCAGCTTGATTGTTGTGATGTAAATCCAGTCTAGTACCATGCTTCCAGCTTAATTGTTGTGACGTAAAGCCAACCTAGTACTGAGCTTCCAACTTAATTGTTGTGACATAAAGCTAGTATAGTAGTGTGATTCTAGTTTAATTGTTGTGACGTAAATCCATCCTAGTACTGAGCTTCCAACTTAATTGTTGTGACGTAAATCCAGTCTAGTAGTGTGATTCCAGCTTGATTGTTGTGTTGTGATTCCAGCTTAATTGTTGTGGTGTTTTCCATCTTAATTGTTGTGCGGTGTGCCATCTTAATTGTTGTGATGATGTGATAGCTTAAGTGCTATGATGAAAGCCTCATGCTAATGACATACCAGCCTTGCGCTATGATGATGTGTTTCTAGACTTGTACTGTGATGCCAACCTTTGTGTTGTGATATTTCTTCTTTTGATGTTGTATCAGCCTTGTGTTGTTATTGATGATGATGATGTATTAGTGTTATACTAATCCATGTTTATGCATTTGATGATGATGATACCACTTCAGCTTCTTGCTGAAGATGATGATGATGATGATGCCACTTCAGCCTCTTGCTGAAGATGATGATGATGATGCCACTTCAACTCCTGAGTCCTTGTTGAAGATGATGATGATGATATTATTTTATCTTTAATGCTGAAGATGATGATGATGTTACCTTAACCTCATGCTGATGAGGATGATGATGCTACTCCAGCTCCATGCTGTTTTGATGATGCTCCAACCTCTATGATGTGTTGATGATGCTCCAGCCTCTGTGATGTGTTGATGATGAGAAAAAAACTTTCGATGATTTATAGATACGCTAGTCAGTGTTCCAAGATGATATTGATGATGCTGTCCTCTCACCCACTTGATGTTGTTGATGATGATGTCCTCTCTCTCGCTTGATGTTGTTGTAGAATACCCTTCTTGTTAAGGGGGAGTGTTGAAATAATGTAACTGCAAAGTGTATTCTAATTATTATTTTTGTATTATTCATTAGATCAATCCCCTATTGCGGATTGATCATGTCAGCTATTGTAAAATACCAAATCCCTTTTTTTGGATTGGTCAAAATGTAATTGTAATAGGTAGAATAAGAAGTCGGCCCCAAAATATATTAAAGAGGC
>SNQJ01S0172101.1:0-18576 GCA_010110895.2 Picea sitchensis
TTTTGAAGCCACACTTCTTCACGGAATGCCATACTTAATGCAATGTACTCTGCTTCTGTTGTGCTCAACGCCACAGAAGTTCATTTCCTGCTACACCAGGAAACCATGGAAGATCCCAAAGTGAAGCAACACCTAAAGGTGCTCTTTCTGTCCACTGCACTCCCTGCCCAATCAGAGTCAATATATTCCTGCCATATTATATCAATACTGGAAGTATATCTCAGACCATGTCGAATTGTGCCTCGCAAGTATCTAAACACATGCTTCGCAGCAATCTAGTGTGTCTATCTCAACTTACTTATAAACTGGCTAAGTGCACTCACTGCATAGCAATTATTTGGTCTGGTGTTAACCAAATACATCAGTTATCCAACCAACTGTCTATACAGAGTCGGATCAACTTCGTCATAATCAGAAGAAGACACACTTAGTTTCTTCAGATTCGTCATCATTGGTGTAGTCACGGGATTCAAGTTCAGTATCTCAAACTTCTTGAATATCTCAATTGTGTACTTCCCCTGACTCAGGAAGATCTCATCAGTTCTTTGCCACACCTCTAGTCCCAAGAAGTAGTGCATCATACCAAGGTCCTTCATCTCGAACTAAGAGGCCAACACATACTTGCACTCAATAATAAGACTCTCTGTACCGATGAGGAATAAATCATCAACGTAGAGGACCAAAATCAGGGCCTCACCATTAACAGTCTTGTAGTACATGTTTAGGATTAACAACACTTTTGTTGAAGCCCAAACTCAGGTGTCCATCAATCCTCGCATACCAAGCTCGAGGTGGTTGTTTGATTCCATACAAGGCCATTTTCAACCTACACACATGAGACTCCTTCTCATGTATCACGAAACCATCTGGTTGCTCGTTGTATACTTCTTCCTTAATCTCTCCATTGAGAGATGTTGTCTTTACATCCATCTAATGTAGTTTCCAACCCATGGATGTTACGAGGGCAATAATCGTCCGGATAGAAGTGTATCGAGCAACATGAGCAAATGTCTCCTCATAATCTATTCCCTCCACTTGAGAGAATCCTCTAGAAACAAATCTTTCTTCGTGCTTCTCGATGCTTTTGTCAGCTATTTGTTTGATCTTATATATCCTTTCAGGTCTCGGAACAATATCCCACACATCATTCTTCATGATGGACTGATACTCCTCCATCATGGCATCTCTCCATACTAGATGCCTCCTCATCACATGAAGACTCGAAATCAATGATGTGGTTCATAGTTGCGGTATAGCATAGATATATTTGAGGTATCTTGATCTCTCAAAAGGTACCACGAGGAGATGCATGTCTTTTTGCCTCCTACAGAGTCTAACAAGTCCATGTAGGTTTCTTCCATGAATGTATACTAGACACCCAAATATTCTAAAGTTTCTAAATTCAAGTTTCACTCATGAACTGTGTCCATTCTTGCCATCCTATGGTTCCCTCGTGGAACACATATCTAAGGAATATTGAGGTTCCCTCATGGAACCAATGTCTTCTCTAGGACACATCAAGGTTCCCTCATGGAACCAATGTCCCCGAAGACATATCATGGTTTCCTCGTGAAACCAATGCCTTGGTTCATTCATCTGACCATCTAAAGCACGTCAGGATGAAGTCTACACCATCTTGCTCATCTGTGTGCTGAAGCCTAGCTGCTTTATCTGCACCATCACTCGATCAAGCATGGCATAAATCTTTTTCGTCAAGGGGTGCGATTTGTCCCTTGCAACAAATGTATGAACACTATTCTTGATCTCAATCCAGCTACATCCTGCCTGCTTATTTACCCTCCTCTCTTTCATCATCATTTTCATCCTTTTCAGATCATCCCACCTGCCAGCCATGGCATACAAATGTGACATCAAGATATATGTTCCTGCATTATGTGGTTCCAAATTGAAAAAGGCATTCTGCAGCACGATTTCCTGTCTCCATGTTTCCATGAGCTCTGCAGGCTCCAAGCAAATCTGCCCAAACACTACATTTGGTTCATTTGGCATATTGTTAACAAGATCCTCTGCCTCATCTAGATACCCGGAGCGGCCAAGAAGGTCTACCATGCAGGCATAGTTCTCTATTCTTGGGGTTAATGACCATTATGTGGACATAGATACAAAATAGCGTCAACCTTCATCCACAAGGCCTGCATGACTGCACGCAGACAGAACACCAACCAAGGTGATATTGTCTGGCTTAATGCCTGAAAAATTCCATCTGTTGAAAGAGTTCAAGAACTTTATTGCTATTCCCATGCTGACCATGTATATAAACCCCTCCTGTATATAAAACAGTGGGTGATGAAGTGTACTGTTAAACACTCTGTTATATCTGAAATCGCGAGTTCGAAACTCTCTTCTGTTATATCTGAAATCGCGAGTTCGAAACTCTCTACGAGTCTTGTGTGCAGTCTGAGGAGCCTGGAGTTATAGTGATAGTTATCGAATAACAGTTTCTCTGATCCATCCACATCACTTTCTCTGATCTATCCACGGGCGAATAGGGCAATTGGAATCAAGATCGAATCCACGGGGCAATGCATTCTCTATGAACATTGAAATCAAATATGTTGATAAAATGTAAAAGCAGACATCAGTTCCTCTGAGACGCTCTGTGTATGGGCGTCATACAGCGAGGGCAATTGGAATGAAGCCAGATCCAGGGGTCAATGCACTGTGTATCAAAATAATGCAAGCACGGCAACAGAAATAGAACCCGCTCGCCATTTTCAAAATCGTCCAGACAAAATATCTAAGCTGTTGTATCATTTATTATAACGAGGGCAATTGGAATGAAGTCGGATCCTGGAATGAAGCGGATCCAGGGGTCAATGCACTGTGTGTGAAAATAATGCAAACACGGCAAAAGAAATAGAACCTGCTCGCCATTTTCAAAATCGTCCAGACAAAATATACACTCCTCGACCTCTCCTGGACCGTTGTACTCCACGTTTCTCTCCACAACCGCAAAGTACCCTCTCCTGTCATTTTCTGCGTTGAAGGTGTTAGTTTTTTTTTCTTTTTACCTGGGCCCTTCTATTAGGGAGTGAGGCCCAATCCTACTGGAAACATGAAGGTAACATTAATGGCTCATGTCTGTTGGTTTTACTTCATATTCGATATTCGATGTATTATTACAATAATGAGTGTTCCGTATATAGGGAACATAAGGTGACCATCCATGAAAGGATGTGTCCCTTGAATAATCAATAATAATTATATTATTAATTATTATCTTTAGAGAATGTCTTTCCGATGTTGTCCAAACATCAACATAAATGAGGTGCTAGCCTCCTTATTTATACAAATCTGGCACGTGTGGAGGTGTCTCTTCACAAGCAGGGTCGACTTCTTCTTCTGGGTGGTTATAACCACCTTTAATATATTCTGGGCTCCCTTTAATATATTATGGGGCCGACTCCTTATTATGCCTATTACAATTATGTTTTGACCAATCTGCAAAAGGGGATTTGGTCTTTTACGATAGCCGACATGATCAATCCACAATAGGGGATTGATCTAATGAATAATGCAACAATAATAATTAGAATACACTTTGCAGATACATTATTTCAACAAAACTCTTCAATATAGTACTCTTTCTTTCTCCCGAGCCCTTTATCCCAAATTCGCTTGTGGAACCTATCAATAACAAAAGCCTTTATCTCCTTACTGTTCGTAGGGCACTTGTTCAAGTGGATATCCCATTTACTAAGCCATTTAATATTTTGTCTCATCCACGTCTTCTTCCTTTACACAATATGTCATTGAAGACGGCCTTAGGCCACCGACTGTCTTCCATTTGCTCAATTTTTTTTAGATATCTTATGAGACGCACCATAGCAATTGCTTCAATAGGAGCGGCCCCCATTTCACTCAGCATGATATCATAAGGGACTGAACTTTTAATTTTAAACTTGTTTGTGATCAAGCGTTTTTTAATCTTCTCAATTTGTTTCCACTGTAAGTTAGATGTGTTGTTGGCCCACACTTCACAACCATATAGAACCACCGAGATCACTAAAATCCCAAAGAGAGTTTGCATAGTCCTCCAATCCCATAGCTCTACTTCTCTGCATCTATTTTGAAAAGCATAGAACGCTTTCCAACCTCCCAAATTTCTTTTCTTTCTGCAACCTTCCCAACTTAGATTTTTGTTGAAGTCAATTTCGAGGTATTTGTAATCTGCCACTTCTTCAAGAGTGTTGCCTTCAAAGTAGAACTTATGTTGCTTATGTTTTCTTTTGCTAGAAAAAATTACCACTTTCGTCTTGCTAGTAGTGACTTGCATTCCCACTATATTACAAAAGCGCTCAAGGGAATTAAGTGTTCTTGCAACCCAAGAGCGGATTTAGCAATCAGAATAAGGTCATCTGCATACAAAAAAAAGCCTTATCACAAAATCACCCAAAAGAGCACCATCACCCTCTTGTGAGCTTAACCACTCTTCAAGTTTGTCAATATATAAATCAAAGAGGGTAGGGGACAATGGGCACCCTTGTTTGACCCCAATATCACTCCTAAAACTTTCGAAGATACTAGCTGACGTTTTGATTTTGACTTTAACCTCCTCATATAGCCTATGGACGACTTCTCTAAGATGTATAGGCACCCCAAGTTCCTCCATTCTATGCCAAAGCTTATCTCTAGGGACCGTGTCAAAAGCTTTTTTGAAATCGACAAAGCAACAAAAGGCTTCCTCTTTTTTCTCCCACACTTTTTCAATGATGTTCCTTAGAGTTATACCGTGATCAATCGTTGAGTGTTTAGGTCTGAAACCTGCTTGCCCTTTAGCACGCTTATCCCCTTCTTCTGCCCACTTGCTGATTCTATTTTCTAGCATACTTCCAAATAACTTCGCAAACAAGGGGTTTACCATTATGGTGCTATAGTTGGAGGGATTGTTGACATCCCCACTCTTGAAAAGTGGTATTGCTAGGCTCGTCCAATCTGTAGGAAATCCCTGCNGTCTGAAACCTGCTTGCCCTTTAGCACGCTTATCCCCTTCTTCTGCCCACTTGCTGATTCTATTTTCTAGCATACTTCCAAATAACTTCGCAAACAAGGGGTTTACCATTATGGTGCTATAGTTGGAGGGATTGTTGACATCCCCACTCTTGAAAAGTGGTATTGCTAGGCTCGTTGTCCAATCTGTAGGAAATCCCTGCTGAATGATAATGTTGAAAATTTTCATAATGTGAGGTGCAAGAGTTTTTGAACCCCACTTTAGATATTCTGCCTGGAGTTCAACTAAATCTTTTGTTTTTCCAACACCCAACTTTTTGATACCCACCTCAATTTCTTGCACGGTGAAGAGCTTAGTAGTAGTGTTGACCAAGGGGGGGGTCCACCTTAGGATCTTGCTCATAAAGCTGCTTTGCATACTCGAACTGGAGGATAAAGACAAATCAACAACTAAAGAAAGATTTATAACTCACTTACAACATTTATTTGCAGAAAACCAATTCTCCTAGTAAGGTTGCCGCACGTAGGAGATAGACATACTAAAAATAAATTGACATGCATAAAGCGTTCTTGAGTATATCTAATAAAATCCCTACAGGGCAGCGCACAATTCATACATGAAGAATCTCAAGAAATCTTCAGAGAATCTCTCTAGATATGGCGCCCTCACTCTTAATAATGTAAAACCAAACTAATCACTCATCACTAGTCCACTCACAGTTTAAAAATAGAAACCCCTAAAATTTAGGAAATCCCTCGAAATTAGAAAATGATGCCAAATTAAGGAAATGATATGGAAAACACTTTCGGAGCAACAATAACACTTAATAAGAACAGAGTTACATTGAGCCCTGAGCTTCACCAATGCAAAATCGAAATAAAAAACAAAGCAGCACATAAATGGAGATTGAGTATAAGTTTACTTGCAAACATACAACAAACTAGTCTCATACAAAAAGCAGATTCAAGCTCTCTCATTGTATTTATGGCATATTTAATTACCAGGAATATTGGGCCAGTTGACAGTGGGCTGTGACTCAATAACCTGAAAGAAATAAATTATATTAATATCTTCAAAACCAAATTAGGTCAATGGGATTCCAAATGAATATATTCCATGTGTCCCTTTTGAAGAAAAAAGTTGGTCGTGAATTAGTACACCAACAGAACTACCAACTATAATGAGGGAAATCTCATTCTCCAAAAGGTTTCTGATATCAAGTGGGAGACACTCTGACATTAGACAATTACAGAATTCATTATCAAATGGAAAAGACTACCTGTCAAAGATGCTACTTGGGGAACAGATGACTTTGTCGGCAAGCATACTACACTTACCATGCTTTCAGGATAAAGCATGTTGAGGGGGCAGACTAGTTGTGATGCCTCATAACCCTTCTTTGATAGTCCTCAGTATCAATGATATAGGATACAGATCATGCACAATAAATGTTGCTACATTTGTAGTTAAGTCGTAAAGCAGCCATCCTATAAACACTAACCTTGGCTCATTTGTACCATAGTAACAGGAGTTGACAAGTAACCCTAATACTTACAGAGTCAACTTGACTCGCTATCAAAACAAGACACTTAGCCCAATCCTCAACTCCATCGTTTGAACAACACTCAAACAACTCAGTCAAGATTCGATCAAAACTGAGCAAACACGACTAAACTCAGCTAGAATTGACTAAATTTGGATAAACACAGACAAATTCAAACAAATGCAGCGTATTCTAACAAGTTCACATTCTCAGTCAAGACTTGCCATCAAAAGTGTTGTACTACTCAGCCGAAGAAATGAGGTGACAAAGGTGATTTCTCACTCAATTTTCTCACATTTTTTTCTGCTGCTTTCTTATCATCCGAACTGTCTTAAGAGTGCCAAGACAGTTTTGAGTGTTCAAAGTTGATTCGCAGCCAATTTGGTATATCAGCTCCAGTCAACTGTATGAAGGATATCACACCCATTGTAGCAAATTTTTCAGCTGATTCTGGAGTATGGGAAAGACTTTTTCACATTGAGTTGATTGTCCTACTTTGCATCCAGATTTTCTCACAAATTTGAGAGATTTTGAGTGTTTGTGCAAACAAGGGCTTTCAAACTATCTATTTCAGCCTTCAGGGTTCCAACTTGTAATGAATGTTTACACTTACAGTTTCATCGACTATTTACACTAGAATTGTCTATGTCTAAATGACAGAAATGTCATCAAATGGAATTGTCACTAATTATTTTTGTTATTTTTTGTATTTTTTTTTATTTTTTTTATTCTGTTGAGTGTCAAGTTGACTTCAGTATTATTGTCGAGTCCAAGTCGGCTGGATTTGATTTGTACATCAATTTCCGAGCTTTTCAATCAAGGATATAGTTCTGAGTGAATTTTTAGTTCTATTTTTTCACTTTGTGAGGTTTGATCTCTGTTTTGTAATCTAGCTAGCTCACTCCAGCCAGACCACATAGAAGTTAGAACAACATCTTGAAACAGTAGATTGCAAAAAAGGCTTCAAATTTAAAAGAAAAATGTGTTTTATATTCCAGTGATTTCCTACCACTTCCAGCTACTAAATCATTTACTAGAACTCTCTTGGCCCTTGGGTTTCTTAACTTTTCTAAATTTGATGTTGTGGATTCAAGAAAATTCGGGTTAAACATCATGTGATCTGTTTTCAAAATTTAGAAGATAGTCTCCCTGTACACATTTTCCCAACACTTCCAGATTATGATATTTTACATTCCAGGAAAACTATATTTTTCTGAAACATACTTCCTTTTTAAGGGTGTATAACGAGGAGTGAATGAATTTCACTTGATGTAAGAAGTCTGTGATGTACCAGCCATTTTACTCTGCAAGATATCATATATTGACAGACGATTGATTTCTGCTGATATTTCTTACAATTGCTCTTTGATTTCCACAAATTTAGTCTTGTGTAAAATAAATGTTGCATCAGAGATTAGTTGTGATATGGACACTTCTTGAAGAGGATATTCATAATATTACCTTGCAGGAGGAGGCAGCTAAGGAGGAACAACTGCCAGGGTGCATAAAGAATTACAGAGCCAGGGCAGCCAGAGTTGGAGCTAATTTACAGTGGGTGAATGAAGGTGACTACAAGCCCTCCAAAGACTACTTTGATTTTCTCAAGCGTAAAAATGCACCGAAGAGGATCACAGGGCTTTGAAACCGGAGGGGATTTTGGATGAAGACATGGAAAAGATCAGGATTTTGGACTACACTTTCATAACATTTTTGCAGAATACCCCTTGACAGAGCAGGTCAATGAGGTTCGAAAGGCATGTAGGAGGGTTGTTCCTTCCAAGGTGTGGAGTAGCGAACATGATATGCTTGGGGCAGGTATTACCAAAGAAGATCTCCTCAAAGCATTGGATAGCATCAAAGACGAGAAATCCCTAGGTATAGATGGCCTTCCTCATGAATTTTTCAAGAAGATGTGGAAGGTGGTTGGTAATGACATGTTTTTTTTTTAACAAAAACTGGTGGATTTTTATTCATTAAAAAGGCGTGGTCGAAACCACTTGGTACAAAAAGAGAGTCTCAGTCCATAACAAAATTCCAGCTCTGCTAGAGCTTCAAACCACCATAATTCTGCCCTTCTACTATTACTTAGCCATATTCTAACACTACTACTATGCTGAACAGTATAAACTCAGTAATAAATACCGTTAATACATACTATTAAACAAAACATGCTCAAGGAGTTGCATCAGAATTCATCTCTGTCATTTCCATGCTTGTCACAGTCCTTTCCAGCCTGATCACAGTCCTTCGAAGACGCCGCGGGGATGTTTAAGTCCGGAATTGGAGCTAATTTCGCTCCTGCCTCGCCGCCCATACTCCTACCAGGAAGAGAGTTCCCCTGATCCTCATCCTGCTGAGCCAAATGGAACTGTAGAGCTTCGATCTGGCTTCTCAAAACATCAACCTCATCCTGAAGTTGTCCCACCAAGACCCTATGTTGAACTAGGGTATCCAGAGCAAACGAAACAGTTGAACTGAGGGAGCTGACCCGAATAATTAATCTTTGCCTTTCCTCAAATTCATTCTCAACCAAGTCCTTGTCCTGATGCAATTCATTGCCCCTAGAAGCCGTAATGAAATTGTCGAGGAAAGCTAGCAAATGTGCACGAAGAGGACTGTGTAATGAGATTACAAACCTCCCTAAACCGACTACAGAGAAATCCCAAAAGAAACCTCTGTCAATTGGAAGGAGCGCACCCAACGAACTGCTACCCCCACAATTAAACACCAGAGAGGAAATGGCAAGAGTGCCAGTTGTAAGACTATGAGGCTCACTAAGGAATCCACAAAAAAACTTCTGATAAACAAGACCGAATCAAAAGCAGAATGCACCAGACAATCATCCAAACCATACACCAGAGAGGAAACAGCAAGAGTGCAGTATTCAAGCACAAGTTGTAAGACTATGAGGCCCACTAAGGAATCCACAAAAAAACTTCTGATAAACACGACCAAATCAAAAGCAGAATGCACCAGACAATCATCCAAACCATCCACCAGGAGGTCATGAACTAATACACCCCCTGAGACTTCCACATTGCCATTAATAACCGGGAGATCATTCCCAAGATGGAAAATTCAAGTGTTGTGTACCTGAATTTCCTTGAGCAGATAGTTTCCCACGAGCTTGCCACGCGAAACCTTAATGTGGCTGATGACACTACCCATATTTCCCAGCCACCACTGTACTTTCCCTTCAGCGCCTTTACCTACCATAATGACTTCGCTCCCCTCCTGGAACAGATCCATTGAACTGGTAATGGATAAGTACCAGGCGCGTACCCTCTTCATTGAGTTATGCTTCCACCCACGATCCACAGAGAGCATCCCACTTCGCAACATAACGTCAAGTCTTGTCTTTAAATGCATGACAAGATGATGTCTTGCCTCATGCATACGGCCTCCACGCAGAGAAAAGAAGCTCGCCACGTGGGCCAAAGAGACCCCATCCTAAAGTCGATTCATATGGTCATGGGGGAGTAACCAAATGCTCAATGCCATCAACTCCCATAAGACTAGGAGCTTTTCCTATGGCTTTACTGGCCATTGCATATGCTTCTGAGTTATTATGACGATAAACATGAAAAAAATGGACATTGAGATTCAACAAGGAGAGCCTGATACGATCAACCAACACTTTTAAACTGATATCCTTTGGAGAAGAGCCAGATACAAAGTATCTAATGGTATTTTTGGAATCCCCGACTATGTTCAGATTGGAAATTTGTCTCTGCTTTGCCAGTTGAATCCCTTGATATACTGCATAGGCTTCGGCCTTATTGTTGGTGGTGATGCCGATATTCCAGTAAAAGTACAATTCTCGATTTCCTTTGGGGTCATAAAGCATGCCTTCCCCGCACCTCCCCGCACCTATCTTCCCTGGATTTCCTTTTGATGCTCCATCAAAACACAATGTGAAAGTTGATTAAGAAGAAAGCCATGACTGAAAATCCATAGACAAGGAATGAAGTTGCCAACATGATCTCGGAGAGATTTTGGCTTGTAATATTATAGAAATGTTTAGACGAAACATCCAGGATTCTTCCCCTGCTTCCAAAGTCGGGTGCTCCTCCTGCTTGATTCTTTTGGAGTTAAAGTATTCAGCCAATTGCCCCAAGGTGTGTGTTGCCACTGAGCTAGGAGTTGAGTGCTTATTTTTGAAAATAACTCTGTTTCTCGCGAGCCAAATTTGCCAACAAACATATTTGGGAGAGGCCTTCCACACTCTTTGAATACAACTTTGCCATGGAAGGATCCCTGATAATAATTCCCCCACTTTCCCAAAAAAAAATTATAGTTGGATGGCCAAGTTATCTTGGGACGCGGTTCATAATATACAGATTTCCAAACTTGAGTAGAAAATTCATAGTCTAGAAATAAATGTTGGGTTGTTTCCAAGTTTTTCTTGCACAAAGCACAACGAAATGGCCCCTGGAACCCTCTTTTAATCAAGTTTTCCTCTGTAAGGATCTTTCCTTGTGTGAGAATCTAGCAAAAAATATTTATTTTTGGAAGCCCATCGTTGCTCCAAATATTCCTCCACCATGAAGATTTTACTGGAAGAGTGTTTTGCTGAAGCAATACCCTGTATCCTTCCTTTACTGAATATCCCTTTGCTCCCCAACCTTTATTGTCTTGTACCTGTAAATGAACCGGGGCAGCCCCTTTAAGAGCCAGAAAAAGATCTTGAGCCTGGTGGCTAAGGTGTTGTGGGAGATTTCCCAAATTCCAACCCTGCCAAGCGCCATTAGAATTCCAGATCGATATATCATATAACGTGTGCTTTTGTTGATCCAACAACCATTGCTTGAGAGAGTCCAAAGAAGGATCCTGGCAGAGAGGACGGGAGCCAAGAATCCCATCAGTCCAAATGTTGATTAGCTTCCCATTCCCTAGAACCCAATATAGAGATTGTTGCAAAAGAGGAAATGAAGCCCAAAGCAACTTCCAGATGGGAGATCCAGACTGCCTACTTGGGGGAGCATCAAGACATCTTCTTCTATATCCTGAAAAATATTTCTTCAATAAGGCCCTTTTCCACCATTCATTTTTCCCCGTCACCATTCTCCATAATAGTTTTGAACCAAGAACTATATTCACCAATTATGGATCTCTAACTCCAAGGCCCCCATGATCCTTAGGGGACTTAACCAAGTTCCAATTCACCAAATGAAATTTTTTAGTGTTGGATTTACCTCCTTGCCATAAACATTTACGAATGGCTTGGGCCAAGGATTTTTTAATTCCCATAGGAGCTAATAGGGATGAAAATTGATAAATGGGCAGCGAGGACAACACTAATTTGATAAGCACCAATCGGCCCACTGGGTTTAGCCAATAAGCACCCCATACTTCAAATTTCTCTCTGATTTTCTACAAAATGACATGCCAGGATTCCCCTGGAAGTGGTTTCAAGCAGATAGGCATTCCCAGATATTTAAATGTTTTCCAATCATCAGAGAATGGGAATTGCAGAAGGTGAGCTATACCAATAAGAGTTTGGGCTTTTACATTCCAAGCATATATCTGACTCTTATTCTTGTTAATTACTCCTCCTGAAATCTAGGTGAACTGATCCAACACCAATTTAAATCTCCTGGCAATAATTTTGGAGGCGCCTCCCATCAACAAGGTATCAGCTACAAATTGAGAACCGTTGATTCTTTTAACACCTCTTGCTATGCGTAGTCTTGGGATTGCTCCTGAGCAGCACTCCCATTCCAATCGTCTATTAAGAGCTTCAGCCAAAAGAACGTAAAGAAGGGGGGAGAGAGGACAACCCTGCCTTAGCCTGATTCTTTTAACACCTCTTGCTATGCGCGGTCTTGGGATTGCTCCTAAGCAGCGCTCCCATTCCAATTGTCTATTAAGAGCTTCAGCCAAAAGAACATAAAGAAGGGGGGAGAGAGGACAACCCTGCCTTAGCCCCCTAGAGGTTTTAAAGAAAGGAGTTGACCTTTCATTTACCAAGGGAGCAATACAGGGGTTACTAATACATGCTCCAATCCAAGAAATAAAAGATTGGTTGAAGCCAAATTGTTTTAAGACTGCCTTGAGAAAACTGTGCTTTACTCTATCAAATGGATTTTCATATCTATCTTTATCACCATACCTTTTTCCCCTCGGTTGAAGCTAGAATGAATGGCTTCTTGAACCAAAATGATATTATCCCATATCTATCTATTTGCCACGAAACCCCCTTGATTTGGAAGGATCGGAGAGTTTAGAAAAGGTTTCAGCCTGTTGGCAATAATCTTGGCCATAATTTTGTATGACACATTACAAAGAGAGATGGGGCGAAATCTGTCAAAAGAAGAGGCACTTTTTTCTTTTGGAAGCAAAGCCAAAAAGGAAGAGTTTATGGCACCCCTAGCCGGGAAGATTTATGCACATAATGAAGCATCCTAATAAAATCAAACTTAATAATGGACCAACATCTTTTATAGAAGTGAATAGTAAAGCCATCTGGCCCAGGTGCTTTCTCTGGGTTAAATTGATTAATGGCAACTAGAATTTCCTCTTCCGAGAATGGCTTGTTCAATTCCAGATTGTCTTCCTCTGAGATTTTCAAAGGGATATGAAATAAAAATTGCTCGCATAATTCCTCGTCCATTTCTCCTTCTGTGTATAACTTATTATAATGCATGTGTTTCTCCAGAATGTGTTTTGATTTCCTCAACCTTGTTACGTCGTTGCCTAGCTTTGGCATGCTTATGAAAATAGGTCGTATTTTTATCCTCGGCTTGGAGCCACAAGCTTCTAGACTTCAGTCTACACATGGTCTCTTCATCCTTCAAGGCCCTTATATAATTTCGATAAGCATCTTGTTCTTGCCATAAGAGTTTTGCTGCACATCCTTACTCTCTATCATGTCTTGTATTTCTTCCAACTTTCTTTGTTTCTCGAGGACATCCATATGCTAAGGGAGAAATGTATCCTTGACCCAAAGTTTTATTGCAGATTTAGTTAATTTGAGTTTTTGTTCCCATATATGGACAGGGGAACCAAAAATCCATTGACTCCAGGTACAAGAGACAAGAGGAAAGAAGTTTGGCCTCTCCATCCAAAGGGGATTAAATCTGAAGGGGATAGGCCCCAAATTTTCATCCTTTTCAAAGCAGAGAGAGATAGGACGATGATCCGAATAAGCCCAAGGTGTTATGGAAGAAGAGAAGGATTCGATGAAGGATAAAAAGGAGCTACTGATGAGAAAGCAATCCAACCTGGCTACAATGTGGCCTGGACCAGCTCTCGTATTATTCCAAGTATACTTTCCTTTGATTGGAGGAACATCAATCAAGTCCAGTGCTGAGATCATATCCTCCATCTTTTCTCATGATGGGTCTCTAACAATGGATCCCCCTCTTTTTTCCCTCAAATGCATTGTAATGCTGAAATCTCTAGCGATTATACAGTTTTGGGTGACTCCGGAGCCTTCCAGACCCAAAAGAGAATCCCAACATTCTATTTTTCCCAATAATTATTTGGCATATACACATTAACAATATGAAAGGACATACCTAAAGCTAGATGAGCCAGCTTGATCATCATCCAATGTGTTGCCTTAAAACTATCTTCCAACTAAAAATTTTCAGAGTTCCAGAGGGTGCAAATTCCCCCTGATGCCTCTCTCGCACTTATTTCCATTCCATTACTTTTCTTCCAAATTTGTTGCATTTCTTGGAGAGCTTCTTGCTCCCTCAATTTAGTCTCCTAGACCAGAAGGATTTGAGGTTTTTTCTGAACGAACTAACTTTCCCGTTACTTCTTTCTTATCTTGTTGCCTAATCCTCTGCAATTCTAGGAGACTAATTTCATTATTTACCTGAGGATTTGGTTGCCCCCCCTTTAGAGGGCTAAGATTGAGATGCTCCCTTTGAAGGAGAGACTTGGGGCTTTCCATGCTTCCCATATTTTTTGAATATCCCTTCCAAAGTGGCTTGGATGCCTAACTAATTGTCGAGGGTTAGTTGAATGGCTTCAGGAAACCCTTTTTTCGGATCCACTTCAACACATAGTCTCGCACACACTTGGAGACCTTCTCATGGTTCGGCTCGATCAATAAACTTACCCAACGTATTTCCTATGCCATGCAGGGTTTCATCATTCCAACAGTGCAAGGGAAGGAAATGAAGATGAACCCATACTGGGACAGCATAAGGGATATTATTCTTTGGACTGAAATCGGACATCCATTTATTCAAATAGATACCCCTTGAACCCATAAAATAAGGCCCACTCTGAAAGATAAGATCTCGATATGCTTTATTTTCAAATAAAAAGAGATAAAAACCCTTAGCACAGAAAGTTGAGGACATTTGTCCTTGAATCTTTTTCCTCCAGCTCAAATCCAACCATTGGGTCATAGCCCATGGAGATGGCCAGAGACCAGTGAACTTCCCAATAAGCCCATTTTCAGCCAAGTGCAGAGCGAAGGGACAAGAGGATGAGGAGTGCACTGGGACCTTCGGTATTTCATCTAGATTTTTGACAAAACTAGAGGGCGCAAACTTCACAGACTTAGAAAACAATATGATCAAGGCCTAAAACACAACAATATTTGGTGGCAGAGGAGATGTCGGGGGGCTCCTCCCCCCGAGCCCGAGGCCATGCCTCAGTCGCACTCAACAAACGCCTAAAAACACTGGAAAACACGGTTGTAGAGAAACCCTAGCCGCAAAGCTCGCTCACATGAGGTTTAAAAAAGGATTTAATTACGGTTGGTAGTGACATGTTACACATGGCTTAGGAAGTGTTTAGAATGGGGCATTGGAGGCAGTTACAAAATCAAGGCCTAATCAAACTTATTCCTAAAGTTGCATCCAGGAATATCATTAGCTCTTGTAGACCAATCACATTCCTCAATGTTTGTTACAAGATATGGCAAGTGGCCTTTCATATTGTTTGCCCAAATCAAATGAGCTTCATTCAGGGGCATTTCATTCTGGACACAGTTCTAATTGTATGGGAAAGTGTAGAATGGACAAAGAAATCCAGCCAACAAGTGTTTATGTTGAAGATAGACTATGATAAAGCATATGATAGTTAACATTTATGCTTGATAAGATTTCCTGGTTGGATTTGGCATGAGGTTTGTATAGATGATGAAGACTCTCTTCTCTAATGCTTTAGTGTTTGTCTTGTTTAATGGTGTGCTATCAGATAACATTGTTCTCTGTAAGTCTTTCTCTTGAAGATAGATTGTGATAAAGCATATGACATGGTTGATTGGTCAATTACTCTTGATAAGCTTTCCTGGTTGGATTTGGCACGAGGTTACTATAGATGGTGAAGACTCTCTTCTCTAATGCTTTAGTGTTTGTCTTGTTTAATGGTGTGCTATCAGATAACATTGTTCTCCATGAGTCAATCAAACAGGATTGCCCTCTTTCTCCTTACTTGTATGTACTAGTTGTAGATGCCTTAGGATACCACCTTGATGCAGCTAGAATGCAAAGATGGATAAGATGAATTGCTATTTCAGGTGGTGGGGATGTCTTTTAAACAATAATTTTCCTAATGACTCCCTTCTCTCCATTAAACTTACCGACAACTCTGTTGATGGGGCACTTGAATGCATGGAGTTGTTTTGCTCAATCACGGGGGCAATGGTAAGTGTGATGACAAAACAAATCATTGGTCGATTGGGATAGAGAATGCACTGAATTGATTGCTTCACCTGTGGCAAAGAATAAGAGATAGATAGTTTGAAGTACCTTGGGGTCAATGTTTCCCTTGGTGACATGTGGGAGTGGGCCTCTTGAAGTTGTAATGCAAAATTCAGAGTTCGAAATACAGGGATCTTCCATTTGTTGGAAAACTCACAGTCACTAGCAAAATCCTCCAAGATAGTCATATCTATTAAAATTCTAAAGAAAGAGAAACAACAAACACAAGAAGCACAAAGATGAGCAACAATGATTTACCATGGAAACCCTTTACCAGAAAAACCAACAACAAAGATATATTTATTAATCCCTTGGTCAATCCAACCAACACCAGTCACTTTAAGCACCTTACAATAAAGACATCAAGCCTTTAAATAGGCTTCATCACAAGTGAATACTATGGGCTAAATCCATGTGCCACTGATTACCATGGGTCCGTAAACTACCTATAGTAAATCCATCAAAATTAACCTAATCACCCATTATTAAGTCAAGATTAACCTCACAATCCCCCCAATAAACTTGACTTGGGATAGACATCAATCCCTCTCTAAGTTTCATCGGGTATCCAGGATTACAATATGTCAAACCCCCTCAATTCTATTACCTAGGTCTACATGTAGACCATACACCGATGAAACACTGAATCAAGGGTACGAATGCCTAAATCGGTTTACAACCATATGCCCATTTAATGCGTTTAACTCCAATCCCACAAAAAAATTTCCATTGTGTGCTAGAGCATATGATATTTGAAACATCCACCTACTTCATCTCCTGCATCACTTCCTACTCCAAATACAATGATAGGAACTGAGTACTTCTTCATCCTCTCTCTGTAGTTTGTCATTATGCCATTCACCATTTGTTCTCAACATGCCTCATAAGCCAATGGCCACAAATCATAAACCACCACTTCATAGGTTCATGCAAGCCAAAATAATGTGCCAACGGGAATAAAATCTTGGTCTCTCTCGCTTCCACCAAAAATGCTTACATGGGTTTGATTCTTGCCATGGGATCCATCATAACACTCGACACAGAGTTTAGCAATTCCAACACTAACAAAGATCACTATGCATAGGCAGATTCATTGTTTTGTTCTGACTTCTAGCATCAACAAACACCATCAGTGCAATTGGCAGGCTCCCCAAGCACTGAGATGGTCTAAAGCCAACCACTGCCCATTGCTCTCAACACCAATTGAAATAGTGATGTAGCGATATGCCAACAGCACATAGGCACTACACTCCAAGAAGGTACCATTTTCTCTCATTCTATTTCTCATTTCAGTCACCTTTGCTTGGTTTTGAGTGGGCTTCTTGTGAGTTGTTGAGGAGCATATTTGTGAGAGCTTGGAAGGGAGGATGAAGGCTACCATAGTTACATTCAACCACCATTGGAGAGCTGAAGAGGTAGGCTCTAAGCCCATTCTTGCTCTTTTTTCCATGCATTGTAAACTTGTATATTTTCTATGTTGAATATTAGAATTTTCTCTTCTCGTACTCTTTCCCATTCCTCCCTCACCCTCATTCTATTGCAAGCAACAACTTATTCTCAGGAAGCATGATGGGCATGTGGTTTATCCTTTTGGTTCCATTTTTCATCATGATGGTGGTGTTGAGAAACCAAAATACCAATGATGAGGAGGAAGAAGTAGGCAGTGACACATATTGTGGAGAGGAGGAAGAAATGGAAGGGGATGATGAAATTGACAATGATGATAGAATGAAACCCAAAGAGAGTTAAGCACCCTTGTGGAAGTATGTAACAAAGCTTGAGGAAGGGAAAGAGGGTGGAACCACAAAATTTACATGTTCCCATTGTAACACAACTTACACAAGTTCATATACTAGTGTGAGAAAGCATCTCTGTGGGATTATGCCATGTGATGCAAAGACAACTATAGGAGTCAAAACCTACATTAAACCACAATGAAAGATAGAAACAAATATAGGAGGAAAGAGGACAAAGCACAAAACAAATCCAAAAAATCAAGGGTTGAATCTGAGATCTCATGCTCACATAGAATGTTCAGTGGTTGATCCCTATCGCCCCATGCTAGTGGATTATTTCCCGTACATTCAGGGGTGTAGAACAATATCCAATTTCTTTGACCAAGGTGGTATGGATGACGTGGATGCAAAATTGTTCTGAGTTCTCTATGAATGTGGCATACCATTCAAAGTTCTTCGTGCACCTTATTGGCATGAAATGGCACAAGCCATCAACAGTGCCCCTAAAGGATATAGGATGTTGATTTGTGTACCTTGGGAGGTGTTCCCCATGTGTTATCCCTTCTTAGCACATGAGGGAAAGTCATTTGGCCTTTGTCCTATGTACTTTATGTTCTATTTTGTACTTGACTTTGGTTAAAGTGCAAAATGTCACTT
>SNQJ01S0172102.1:0-20459 GCA_010110895.2 Picea sitchensis
AAGTCAATAGATTTGTGTCCATAGTTATGACACATGTAGCATTCAATCTCATTGTTCAACAGGTCAAACTTATTGGTGCAACGTTGTCTACTCATTGACTGTTGATTATTTATTGACCTCTTTAGTTGCATGTCCCTGGACTTAATTTGGCAGTTGGCAATTAGTGAAGGTTTGTTACTTGGCTGCATCATTCTTTGTTGTGGAAAGTGTTTATTCCTTTGAAATATTAATTGCTCATGTCTAAGACTTAAGGAAAAATTTACAGATTTGTTACCAAACTTAGCATAGTAGAAACAATAGCCATAGAATAATTCTTTGTACCTGGAAAATGGTTGTCTTCTTTGAGCAAATAGATTTCTTCCAGACTGATGACGTCGTTCAACAGTGAGCACATTACTTCTTTGTTCTACAGATTCAGATCTGGCATATTTTTCCTTACTCAACCTGGGCGGTTGATTGTCTTCCTTTGTTTCTGTAGGATTGTTATTGTCATTAGTTGTACTTTTGACAAACTTGATGAGTTCTTCATTTCCTGGCTTACCACTGCTTGATCCCTCTTCATACCCCAAGCCAGTTTTCAGCTTTGGATTCCTTTGCTGATTCAGAATGGTGGCCAATCCTTTTGAGGGTTTGATACTTGACATATTCTGATTATACAAGGCTTGAAACTTCTCCATTTCTTTCCTCATTTTCACTACTTCTTGTTCTAATGCTTCACATCTTGCCTTCTTTTCTAATAGTTGTTGTTTCAAACTCCAATTTTCTTTGCCCCTTCCAATTCTACTTTTAGTAGAACAAGGTCTTCATAAGGTTCTTTACTGTCTTTCTCGAACTGTATCAACAATTGTGTTTGCTTTTTGTTCTTGATTCTTAGTCTGTCAATCTCTTCCAGTGCACTAATCAGTTCTCCTTCCATGTCAACCAAAGCTTCTTCTTCATCACTTCCTGTGATTTTATTATCATAATCCTCTTTGGCCATAAGTATGAAGTCATTTAGTTTATCTTCAATAGAGGAGTCATTTTCTTCATCATTTGAAGGATCATCATCATTGTTTACACATAGACTTTTCTTCTTAAAGTTTTTCTCTTTAAAGAAATTTCTGTGTTTGTACTTCTCCTCATCATCACATGTCTGATCCTTTCCTTTGTGGGGACATTTATTTGAAAAATATTATATCCTACCACAGTTGAAGTATTTGAAAATGAGTTTACCTTTGTATTTTCACGATCCTTCTTGATCTCTTCCTGATGTTCTTCAATTTCATCAGACTCAGAATCCTCATTCTTGTCTGCTTTAAATGAATGCTATCTTGGAGGTAAGGTTTATCTTTAACTATTCTCATTTCATATCGCAGTCAATGTTACTAGAAGTTGATCAGCCAGGATTTTTAGATCAAGTTTTTCTATAGCAGAGACCTTGAGGTTGAACCTATCTGGGAGAGATCTCAATATTTCCTGAACTAAAGAAGGTTCATCGGTGTTTCATAAGTACCTTCATTGCATTTACCATTTCTTCTACTCTTAGAAGGAAGTATTTTCCAACAGTTTCATCTTCATCTTCATCTATTTTCAAACTGTATTATGTGGGTTTGAAGCTTTGCATCCTTACTTTCTCATTACCCTCATATTTTATATTGAGTTTGTTTCACATTTCTTTGGTAGTTCCTAGGTGCATAACTTTACAAATTCTTCTTCGCAAACCCACTCATGATAGCATTCACCTTGGCGTTGACTAAATTCTATTTTCATCCTTATTGGCTAACTGTTGGATTTGCAACGGTATCTACCACATCAGACATACGCACCTAACGACGTGTAGAGGTTCTCATTCTAACTCTGCACCTAACGACATTATGTAGGTTCTCATTCTAACTTTCCAGAAGGCAAAGTTTGTTCCATTGAATAGAGGGGTATTATTGGTTGAATTTCCTTTATGGCTTGACATGTTTAAGCTCTAGGATCTACCCTTAGAGAAAAGGGGTTGGCTCTGATACCAATTGTTGGAAAACTGAGAGGGGGGGGGTGAATCAGTTGTTCCCGTGCTTAAACAATTATGCTTCTTTTAAAATATTTACAAGGCACTCAATGATGATCACAATAATGTAGGGAAATGAACAATGGCACATTCAACATCAATCACATATATGAGAAACACATAGACAGATATTTCCCAAGGAAACCCATACAGGGTAAAAACCTCTTCTTCTTTATATGATAAGTATTATTTACATTCTTTACATTATCATACATTTGAGCATCAACTCATTGTGAGGCTACAACCTTTGTTTTGCAAGCTATAACTTGCTGAGAGCACCAACTCTCTGTTTTTCTCTAGCACCCACTAGAAGGAAGCACCAACTCCCTGGTTTCTCTAGCACCAACTGGAAGGAAGCACAAACTCCCTGTGTTCAAGCCCCCACTTGAACCTTTGAGGACACCAGTCCTCCCTAGCACCTCCCAACCTCCCTGGATTATGCATATGAAATACTGAAACCTATTACAGTGATACAATGTTCAATAATAGCTTACCAGTCTCATCACTATTCTGCAAGATTTTGCTACTCAGACTTCCTTGCTATCTTCCAACATGCATCCGCTGCCCATTCTATTATTCTTCTTTTATGCTCTGTGTGCCATGTCCATTCGCTCCACAGTTATTCTTCTGTTCTTTTCATCTGCTACACTCTGATCCTTCTTCATACATGAATCACCTTCAACAACATCCACAACAATCCCCTCAACAACAACAACCACATCTCTTCTCTGTACTGTGTATTTATAGCTTTTGTTCACCTTGTGCATGCAATGCGTGAAATACCTCTGCATACTTACATCATGCCGATTTACTCCACAACTCGAGTGCTCTGTCTGATCATCATCGTGACTCTTCAGCTTCAGTGGCCGTTTTTGCAGTAGTTCAACATCACTGTATGTTATACTAAGATTCCTCAATCTCTCTGGTAGTTGAGACTCTTTGTCTTCTCTGTGACAGTCGAGCTCACCTTCTCTATTCATGTTACAAGATTCAATGCTCATCCAGCTGTCAATCACCTCCACGAGCATCTTCATCCCTCTTGAAGATTCCCAGAGACTCTTCATCTCCTCTTTCAATCACCCCGAAGTGTCTTTGAGTCCTCTGGCATAAACCATCAGTGGTTTCTGGCAGTTACACTGTGACGTGCAATAGTATCCCTTCGATCTCCTTTAGTTTCATCTGCACCATTGGATTAGTTGTGATTTATGCATTTCACACTTTTGCAATTCAGAGATTCTACGATGAGGCATCTTGACTCTTCATGTTGCGAGCTCCAAAAAGGAGCTTGGCTGCTCTAGCTCCCTCCTCTACGTGACCACATGCAGTGACCACCGGTTATAGAGATATTTCACTTTTTCAATATTTTGGCATTCGTATGATCCTGTGTCTTGACACTTCATGTCGCGATCTTTGATGCTCCGATACAGAGATTTTCCTCGCTAGATTCTTCCTCTATATGACCATGGCCATGACCAAGCACTTATGCAAAAATTTCTTTTTTCGCGAATTCTCATTTTGTGAGTCTGGAGATGAGGCATCTCGACTCTCCAAGTTGTGATCCCTGAAACCCCAAGATGGAGCTGAGATCAACGGTCCACAATCTCGATGAATCTACGGTCCAGATCTCATCGTGAATTCACATCTCGCGATTCCTATGATGGAGGTCCTTGTCACTCCAAGTTGCGATAGGCAAATTCGAGAAGTTAGGGAACCCCATTCCTTTGAATTTCTAGTCAACAACATGACGATCTTCCACTACGCATCCTCTTGATCAACGGTCCACGACTGTCCCCGATGGATGACCAAGATTCCTTCACAGTTTTGGGGAGTTGGATGACTCTTGGACTTATCCGCCTTGCAGCTTCACCATATCTAACGGCTATTGAGCCTTCGTAGATACCCCATATCCTATGGCCCATATCTTCTCGCGATTTTTCCACTTCGCGATTTCGCTGCTTCGCGATTTCGACAACCTTCACGATTTCGTCGCTTCGTGATTTCGTCCACCTTGCGATTTCGTCACTTCACGATTTCGCTGTTCTTTCCATCACTGTTCTTTTCCATCGCTGATCTTTTCCATCATTTTTCTTGCCATCAATGACAAGCTTACTCCCAACTGTAAACCTTCCAATAGAAGGATCGATATCAAATGCCCAAAATAAGGTATTCTCACTTGATCTTCTTAACTACATATTTGCTTAAGAATAATGGGGATTAGGTCTGGCACGATGGTAGAAAGTAGGAATCTTTAGGTATTTTTTGCGTGCATAATAAAACCCTAAGTGCTAGTCCGTAGAGGGATTTCCCACTCACAATAGGGCCCCTTTTAGGGTTTTGCGTTAATGTAATGGGAAAGGGGTGTCGGCCCGTGGGTTTACCCATTCTTAGGCCCACTTTTGTAAAGTATAAATAGAAGGATAGGCAATGTAAGAAGTAATTGATGTGATTTCTTAGTGCAATTGGTAGTGTATCTATGTGATGTTGAATAAGTGCTCTGTGAAAACTGTGTAAGGCTTGCAAGGCTAAGTGTAGGCTATTGTGAGGTTGCTATAGAAATCTAAGTGTTGTAACAGAAGGAAGAAGGATCTAGCGAGCTGCACAGATATTTTTTCCTATGAGAAGAAGGGTTTTGGAGGCTTTATGCTTGTAACAGATTGAAGACAATAATAAAGAAGAAGATCTTGTGGACGTAGCGCCAGAGTGGGTGGTGAACCACGTAAATCTGTGTGTTATGCTCTGTGCTTTGATTCAATGTGTTTATCTTTTCTTATGCTATGTGCTTTGATATATCCACTTATGCTCTGTGCTTCTTAGATATATATGATTGTTAGATATGATGTGTATGAGGATGCTTAGTGTTGATCTAGTGGATCTGATCTGGGTTACTATGGTTAAGTGTTGAAACACTGTAGATGTAAGTATTCACAGTGAAGCTCTGTACTGTCTGCAAAGTATAATAAGGGTTGAATATTGATGAATGATTGATGCTAAGTGCTCTGTAGATGATATAATCATAGATCTGTGTCCCAAATAAGGTTTTAGACACCTGAGTCTTGCAACAACCCCTGCCTCTACCTTGGGTGAGACTTCATCTGCTTCGCAGGTGTCGCTGAAAGGGTCGGTAGTTAGGGATTTGTTGGGGCACTCTTGAGCATTGAACCCTGGGTCTACCCCTGTGCCAACATGCCATCTCACTATGGAATATTATGTGAATAGATTCCTTGAGTGGATGAGGTATGTAACTTACATAAAGGATCAAAAATTGAAGATGCAACATTTTCTTAGTCGACTGTCGTAGTATTTCCAAGATTAAATTGAATTTGATGAACCCAAAACACTTGAAGACACCATAAGAAAGGAAAAGTGCTACTATGATTAGTCTAAGCATGAGATAGAACATATGAAGGCGTGAAAGGGAAAGGAAAAGATGGGACTTGTTAGCACTAGAATTCACCTCTGGATTGTGGCAAATGTAAGTCCAATACCCATCAGTTTTATGTCACAATGAATAAATTTAAGGGGGTCTAATGGACACAAACTCAGGATTATATCGCTTTAACTTAGAAAACTGGGTTGGTATGCATAGGTAGATGAGGTATTGATCTAACTTCAATCAGTAATTTGTAGTAAGGGTGAGTAGGATGAATAACTTGAGGAGAAAATGTAGAGGTCTTCTATGGACATCCGGTCTTCCAGAAACCCAAGGAGGAAAATCTTCAAATACAAGATCCTCTTGAATCCGAAACCTCAAGAAACTGAAAATTCCATAAAAATATCATAATCAAACATACATTACAATACAATTATCACAACTCATCTGGATAATCCATGCCCGAGCCTTCAGTATCAGAATAAAAAGAGATGAAAATAAAGCCGGTTGTCATTAAACAAGAAGTCTCAAATGGCCACACATAACTAGAGAACTAGAGGCTTCATTAAAAATTTACAAATTGGGAGCGTAGCTCAACCATCGACCATGAAAAAATATCAAAATAAACTATTTATACTCAGAACAACTCACTCCCACCAGGGGCATGCTCTGGTCATTGCATTCAAGGTTCGACGTCTGCATCTTCTTTTGTCAGGCTGCACTTGCATTCTTCTGTCAGATGCAAGATTGGATAGGTATGATATTTACAAAAAAATCCATTGATAGGGGGACTTTGCACTGACACTCTGCCTCCATGGCCAAAATTTTCTATGATTTCCATTTATCTGGTGAAATGAGGTTTCAACCACCTCCCCCATTTCCATTAACTACTTTCATCAGGATCGAGATGAAATCTTACACCCATGAATTCTCCAGGAGACGTCCATGGCTCCTTCAAGTTAATCTCGATGCCTTGTGACCGCATAGATCTCCCTCTATGAAAAATATGAATGCCCTCAGCTTCTGGAGTGGCCACTCTCTATCTCTTCATGCAACCTTGGGCCATGACCTCATGCTTATCCCATATGAAATTTCAGGATTTCTCATTTCGGGAATCTTCGCTCCACTTGATTCTGATGCTCGAATCTGCGAAATAGCCCATCCAGATTGAGGGTTGGATTTACTTTGAATTTGATGGCCACAATGCTTGCTCGAAAACCTCAGTTGCCCACTACTCAATAGGAGCTTACCCTTCCTTATGGCCTTGTTTCCTATATAACCACGAGATGTGATCATGGGCCCAAATCCTGGGCGCTTAGAGACTTTGTGTTTCGCGAATCTATACTGTGCTCCATGTTAAAGCCTTCAAGTTGCGAAATAATGATTTCTCAGATCAGGTGCCACCCGTCCCTTTGAATCGGATGACCCATATGAATATCAACATTTCTGGATTTTGGACCTTCGGGATTTTGGGACTTCGAAAAATATGCGCATTCCTCACTTCATCTTTCCCGAAATTATTTTCTCCGTGGTTCAGATCTGGTGCCATGCATCCTGCTAGATCGAATGGCTCCTACTGATTTCAAATTTTGGGGGTTTGTCTCTTTTACAAATAACTTCAAAAATGTTCCAAACTCCCGATCTCCGCAACCATTATTCGTCGTCGATCTCTAAAATTTGAAATGAAAATTTCTTCGCCGAACTGAACTTGCTTGATCGCTTCATTTGATTCCAGATCAGAACGCTCTACATGTTGCACTTGTGCTCACTGCTGCGACCTATATAAATAATTACTTGGATGACTAGCTGAGGGCTCATAAAAGAGAAAGATCAATGACATAGGTAGAGAGGGCAGTGATTGACCTAGAGAAAATAAAATCTTGGAGCCGAGACTTCTCAGAAAGGATTACACAATTTGAAAGGTTGCTCAAACGATCAAAGGCAAACACAGATCAAACTACAAGTCGAAAGGGAAAAACTTAAGATTTGGTCGACGAAAAGGAGAAAGGAAAGGAAAAATTACAGGCTGAAGTAGAAACCACAAACCCACAAGACTCTGACCATTTTATGTGATAACATTTGGCTCCACAGGGGACGACATGCTCCTTGCGAGCTACCAATAAACGTAGTTCCAATGACTTAGTATTGGGTTATGGAGTCTATCTATTTAAAACAAAATAAACATAAAAACAATAACGATATTTACAATGGTGGGACATCAACTGCAACTTCAAAGAATTTTTTTTTTAGAAAGGGCCCATTAACAGGGCCACCAAAAACTTCATCACCCTCCAAATTCTACAACCTGTAAGTATTATTAGGGAATAACTCAGAGACTCTGAAGGGGCCGATCCATAAGGCATCAAATTTACCATGCTTTCCTTTGTCCTTCTTGGGTGCATCCCATTTTAGCACTAGGTCTCCCAGCTGGAAATCCTCCTTTCTTACTTTCCTGTCAAAATCCTGCTTGATAGTCTGTTGATGTTCATGTGCTTTGTTCAGTATCTACTCTCTAGTCTGATGCACTTCTACCAGCTACAGTATCCTCCTGACCATGTCATCAGGTTCTCCTTGGTAGTCCCAAAAGAATTTTTCCATTGGGAAGGTGAGATGAGAAGGAAAGATGGCCTAAATTCCATACACCAGCTGAAAAGGAGAGACCCCAAGAGATCTTTTTGTTGTCACTCTGTCAACCCATAGAGAAAATTTGAGCTTTAAATCCCATGCTTTCTTGTTGTCCTCTAGTAGTCTTTTGATAATTTTTATAAGGCTCTTGTTAGAGGACTCTGCTAGTCTATTCCTTTGGGGATAGTATGGAGTTGAGTGAATCAGTGAAATTCCAAACCGTGCACAAAACTTAGTCAAGGTTTCAACTTTGAACGATGTAGCGTTGTCAATGACAATTCTTTTCGAACATCCAAACCTTGATATAATATCCTCCAGAAAACCAATGATTACTTTGTGAGAATCACTCCTTGTGGGGATAGCCTCTATCCATTTGGTAAAGTAATCAGTGGCATTCAAGATCCACCTATGTTGACTACTTGAAACATGATTAATTTCCCCGATAAAATCTAAGCCCCACTACTAAAATGGTCTTGAAGCTACCACAGGCTTCAATGGAAAAGACTTGAGTTGTTGGTTCCTGAAGAATTTCTGGCATTTAACATAAGCCCTGATTTTTGCACGGACATCTGTGAATAGATTAGGCCAGAAATACCTAGCCCTGAGAATCTTATAGGCTGTGGTTCTCTAGAAGTGATGTCCCCCACAAAGGATGTCATGAAAATCAAACATAATTTTTTGGGCTTCCTATGGGTCTAAACATCTCAGAAGCACTCCTAGAGGGTCTTTCCAATACAAGACCTAGTCAATAAGGTAATATCTGATTTCTTTGAGCTCTAAATCTATTGCCTTGTTTTTTCCCATTTCATCAGGTGATCTCAATTCTTACATAAAAAATTAAATCTCTTTGTACCAGGTGCACTCTACCAATGGAGGCCTGACTTGTGGGCATGTACGAGACAACTCAACTTGCTGACTTTATCAGTGGGTGTTGATGAAGTTAACCCCCAGAAATTTACAATTAGACTTAGCCAATAGCTTGGATAGACCTTGGCCTTTAACTAGTTTGGTGGCCTTTATTTCTAGATCAAATTCAAGGATATTGGAAATCCATTTTCTCCTTCTTCCATCTATGTCAGTCTGAATGAGAATTTCCTTCACAGAAGCTGAAGGGACATATGCAATAATATTTGAATGAAGGACATAGATCCTGAAATCCTTGTGGGATTTTACTAAATCATAGGCCTTCTTTTCCATGATGTCATATCTTACCTCAACATATCTTAGTTTCCTACTGAAAAGGAAATGGGTTGCTCCAACCCTTCAACATTCTTTTGCAATAAAACAACTGCCACGGTATCAAAAGAGGCAAAGAAAAAATCAGAAAATACTTGGAATAATCAAGACTGATAAGCACTGGTGCCTCAGTCAAGGCCTTTTTGATTTGATTGAAGGAATTTCTAGACTCAACAGTCCATTTTAGTTCATTCCCCTTCCTGAGCATGGTTGTAATATGCTTCACCAATTCAACAAAATTTGAAACAAACTTTCTTAGAAAATTGATCTTTCCCAGGAAATATTGAAATTCCTTCTGGGATCGGGGAAGTGACAATGTTTGGATAGCTTCTACTCTGCTTGAATCAATTCTTATCCCCTCAGCTGATACTATGTGCCCCAGTAACTTCCCCTCTTTCATGGCAAACAATGATTTCTTGGGATTTAAGGAAAGGCCAAACTTCCTGCATTTTAAGAAGACCCTTTTCAAATGTTTATGATGTTCTTTATCAGACTTGGAGAAAACTGTAATTTCATCCAAATAGATGACCACATATTTATACCTTTCTCCAATGAAAGTGATGTCCATGGCTCATTGGAAGGCCTATCCTATGTTCATCAATACAAAGGGAATCTTGGCATACATGAATGTACCCCATGGAGTGGTGAATATTGTCTTCTCTCTGTCCTCAGGTAAGACAAAAATTTGATTGTAGACGGAAAATCCGTCAATCATGGATATCCTTGATGAACCAGTCACCCTCTGTAATATGTGTTCCATATTCGACAAGGGGTAATTGTCCTTCTTTGAGCTTCTATTCAGGTTTATGAAATCAACACAAAGCCTGATTTCCCCTCTTTTCTTTCTCACTGGGAACAAGTTGGACACCCACTCTGAATACCTCAAAGGCACGATGATCTGGGCATCCAACAACCTCTTCACCTCTTTCTCCATGATGGGCAACAACATAGGATTTATCGGTCTTAATTTATGCCTAAACGACTTAGCTTCCTCCTTCAGTGGGATTTTATGCTCAATGACACCTATGTCATAAGTCCTGAGATATTCATATGTCCATGTGAACATATCAACAAAGCTTTTCAATAGCTCATCATATGCGGCCTTCTGCTCCTTTGACAAGCTTCTTGACAACTTTACAAACTTAGGATTTTCCTATGTACCAATGTTGCATTCGGATATGTTAGAATCATCAAGTGATCTTCTAGTTTTCACTGCCACATCATTACTATAAAAAATCCTTTCCAAAGGAACTAGTCCCTTTGGAATGTGATTGCTTGGTAACTGCACAATGTGATGATTATCAATTTTCTTTAAAAAACATCAGCATGGATATCATTTTAATAATCATGATCTTGATCTACGTGTAATGCAGAAAATTCATCAACAGTTTCCAGGAACCTCTCGATTTCAAGATCATCTTCGAATACCTTCCAATGCTTGACATTTTCAGGTATAGAGGGTCTATATTTTACCTCTACCTCATACATGAGTCTAGGTGGTAGAGGGATTTTGAAATTGACTGTTGAAACAACCAACGAATCGACCATTGTGTTCTCCTCTCTCAGAATAAATGAAACGTTGAAAGATAGGAAGAAACTGTCAATTAGGTCCCACACTTCATTTCTATAAGATCTGAGTCTAGGATGCTTGGCTTGACAAATATTTCTGGTCTGATTGATAACCAACTCAACATCTCCAAACAAAAACATTTCTTTAATTCCCCTATATTTTGCAGCCCTCAATCCCAAAACAAAAGCTTTGTACTCTACCACGTTATTGGTAGTTTCAAATTCTAATTTGTAGGATAGATATATGGTCTCTTAAGTGGGTGAAATAAGGACTATTCCAACACCAACACTCACCCTGGATGAAGCTCCATCAATTGTTTTTTTCCAAACAAGGTTGATGGGAGAGGGAAATTCAGGAAGAACAATGGACTATTTTCTGAGTTTTAGAGGAGGTTTGGGAGCATCAGTGAGTTGTAATAAACTAGACCCCAAATCAGTGTCAAGTGAAAATATAGGATCGTTGGTGGGGTCTGTTTCATCGCTAATAATATAAGCCAACTAAGCTTCCCTGTAAAGTCTTCTACACTCCCCCCCAAACATAGGAATAGTGGCGTATGTGAGGTCCATTTACAAGGTCCCCCCAAGTCTCTTTATCCAAGATCTTGACAACAACATGCCAAACTTGGGGGGAACATCAACCRCCATGATATACATGACCACACTTTTCCYGGGCTTCTAAAACAAGGTCACAACTAGATCTTTGATGACCCCAAGTCACTGCACTCTCCTTGAATCAAAAGAATATAAATCATGATAAGCCTTAGTGATTTCTAATCTAAGATCTTACATGACAGTTTTGGGCATGATATTATGAGACGCCCCTGAATCCATCAGACAATTATGCAACACTTTATCATGTATGTTCATAGAGGTATAGAAGGGAGGGGATGAATTGTCTTTATCTTCTACCATTGGACCCAATATGACTGCTAGATTTTCGTCCTGGAAATTGATCGAGTCTGTGGGGTGATTCGAGGGTTCCAGTAGCAACAGTTTAGATAGGGATCTCTTAAATTCCTCATGCTTGACTAGCTCTGAAAGGGGTACATGGATCCTAATCTTCTAAATCTCATGCTTGAAATTAAAAGGGGATGTGGGCTTTGGAATTTATTTCACTTCTGGGACAGGAGCTTTGACCACTGGAGAGGGGTTTCGAAATTTCTTACCTCTGCTACCATCTGCTACATCTTTAGCAGGATTTTATGCTATGGTAGGTTGATCAGGGACATCAGGATTTCCTTCTTTCCTTTTGGACCTGAGGCTGTATCTATTTGGGCTGTTTCTGGCCTTGTCCTCCTTGTTCAGCTCGTTTAATTGGCTTTCCATGAGAGACTCCTCGTATGTTGATTGAGTTAAGTGAGGAAAAGAGGATGTGTCTCCAAGATAATGGATTTCTATATCGAGGTCTTATTCCTCTCCTTCATCATCCATAACAAGATTATTTTGGAGAGGGGTATGGAATTTTTGATCTTATCTATATCTGTTCCTTTCTTCCCTTTGGATAATTTGAGGAGCATTGTTATTAGGCCTCCTGAAGTTGCCTTTGATATCAGTATTTTGAGGATTTTTGTATGTCTTTTTCCCCTCCAATTCCAATCTCCCCATCCTAGCTGAAAGTGATTTCAGTAACTTGGTTACTTCATCCATTTGAGGGGGAGCAGTGGAGGAAATAGAGGTTGAAACTTCAGACCTCCCCTGTCCTTCATCTCTATCAGCCTTACCCCTGAGTTTGTTCATTGCCAAGATGTTGGATTCCACTTCCAAGGCTGCATATTGCATATGAACCAAGGAGGCAACTCTTCTTTCTATTAATAGGAGGCAAAAATCAGGGTCAAATGCATTAGCATAAGTAATTCTAGTAGAGGCTTTTGTAGGCTTTATCTCAGAAGGGATCTTATTGTACATTTTGTTGAATCTTTTGGAGAAATCAAAGATAGATTCTCCCTCTTTTCTCCTTAGGGACCCGAAATCTGTGATATAATACATAAGGTATTTTTTATCCCCCCATTGTCTAAAAAATACATCATCTAAAGCCTCAATTCCATCAATGGATCTAGGGGAGAGGGCCCTGAACCATTTCCTAACCTCTCCACCAAGGCTATGGAAAAAAATCCTCGTCCACACATCCTCATCTATGATGACATAGTTTTCAGTGTAACTGTAGAAGGTTGTCAGGTTCTCTTTTGCGGTTATATCTCCCTCGCCTGTGAACTTAGGTAGTTGGTTAAGGCAACCACCTGCTGGTAGAGAATTAATAGGCTAAGACAAACTGAGAGGGGCATATCTGGAAGATACTATATTGTCCATTCTATTTCTGGGAGGATGATCTCCTGCCATTGGAGTGTGAATAGGAGGAGAACCAGGAGGGGAAGGAGTTCAGATAAGGGAGATTGGAGGTGTGATTCTGGGAATAAAGGGAAAAAACTAACGATCTAGAGAAAAGGCCTCAGGGCTCGAGGGAACATAGGTTTCCCTCTCTATAAAATCAACAACTTTAACAGGAGGAGGAGTGGTGAAATTGGGAGAGGGGTAATCAACAGGAAAAGTTCCAAAATTTAAACTTCTAGAAGCTCCAACATATGGTGTAATAGGAAAATGAGAAACAACTACTGGAGTTGCTATAGGAGAATAATTAAAGTTACTAGAATCACCTGGTTCAATAGTAGAAGTACCCTCCTGAAGGGTCTTTTGTCTTCTGATAATTTTCTCTAGATCAACTTTAGGTGTCACTAAAGGTAACTGTGGGGTAGACCTCGTGTGTCTGCCTTTGGAAGACATAACTGAAACCGTGGAGTCATACCAATGGATTCGCTAGGTGCACATTTGCAATATTCAATGTTCCAAGTTCTGATGCACCTTCAGAACCAATAAGATTTGTCGTTCAATACCAGGTAAAATCTCCAATTCGTCCCCGACAACAATGCCAAAAATGTTAACACTAGAAGTCACCTATGGATTGCAGCAAATGTAAGCCTAGTACCCATCAATTTTATGTCACAATGAATAAATTTAAGGGGGGTCTAATGGATGCGGACTCGGGATTATATCACTTTAACTCGGAAAACTAGGATGGTATGCACATGTAGATGAGGTCTTGATCTAACTTCAACCAATAAGTTGTAGTAAGGGTGAGTAGGATGAAGAACTTGAAGATAAAATGTAGAGGTCTACTATGGACATCCAATCTTCCAACATCCTAAGGAGGAAAATCTTCAAATACAATATCCTCTTGAATCCAAAACCTCAGGAAACTAAAAACGCCATAACAATACCGCAATCAAACATACATTACAATATAGTTATCACAACTCGACTGGATCATCCATGCCCGAGCCTTCAGTATCAGAAGAAAAAGAGATGAAAAGAAAGTTGATTGTCATTAAACAAGAAGTCTCAAATGGCCACACATAACTATAGAACCAGAGGCTTCATTAAAACTTTACAAATCAGGAGTGTAGCTCAACCATCGACCACGACAAAATATCAAAATAAACTATTTATATTTAGAACAACTTACTCCTGCCAGGGGAGCACTCTGTTCATTGCATTCAAGGCTCGACATCTGCATCTTATTCTGTTAGGCTGCACTTGCATTCTTCTGCTAGACGCAAGATTGTATCGGTATGTACTTTACAGAAAAATCCATTGACAGGGGGACTTTGCACTAACACTCTGCCTCCATGGCCAACCTTTTCCATGCTTTCCATTTATGGGGTGAAATGAAGTTTCAACCACCTCCCCCATTTCCATTAACTACTTTCATCATGATCGGGATGAAATATGATACCCATGAATGTTATAGGAGACGTCCAAGACTCCTTCAAGTTAATCTTGATGCCTTGAGACCATGTAGATCTCCCTCTGTGAAAAATATGGATTCCCTCGGCTTCTCAAGTGGCTCCTCTCTATCGCTTCATGCGACCTTGGGCCATGACCTCATGCTTATCCCATATGAAATTTTTGGATTTCTCATTTCGGGAATCTTCGCTCCAGTTGATTCCAAAAATCTCGATGCTCGAATCTGCGAAATATCCCATCCAGATTGACGGTCGGATTTAATTTGAATTTGACGGCCACGATGCTTGCTCGAAAACCTCAGCTTCCCATCGCTCAATATATGCTTACCCTTCCTTATGGCCCTGTTTCCTATATAACCATAGGCTGTCATCGCGGGCCCAACTCCTGGGCCCTTCGTGACTTCATGTTTCACGAATCTATACTGTGCTCCATGCTAAAACCTTCGAGTCGCGGAATCACGATTTCTCATATTAGGTGCCACACATCCCTTTGAATCAGATGGCCCAGATGAATATCGACATTTCGAGACTTTGAAAAATATGCGCAGTCCTCACTTCAGCTTTCCCAAAATGATTTTGTCCGCAGTTCGGATCTGGTGCCACATGTCCTGTTGGATCAAACGAATCTTGATGATTTCGGATTTCGGGGGTTTGTCTCTTTTAAAAATATGTTCAACAATGTTTAGAACTCCCGATATCCGTGACCATTATTCATTGTCAATCTATGAACTTTGAAATGAAAATTCCTTAGCCGAATTGAACTTGCTCGCTCACTTGATTTGAGTCCATATCAAACCGCTCTATGTGTTGCACTTGTTCTCACTGTTGCGGCCTGTATAAATAATTACTTGGATGAATGGCCAAGGGCTCGGGAAAGAGAAATATCAATGAAAAAGGTAGAGAGGGTAGTGATTGGCCCAAAGAAAATAAAATCTTAGAGCCTAGACTTCTCAGAAAGGATTACACAAAATGAAAGGTCCCTCAAACGATCGAAGACAAACACAGATCAAACTACAAGCCGAAAGGGAAAGACTTAAGATTTGATCGGTGAAAAGGAGAAAGTCAAGGAAAAATTACAGACTGAAGTAGAAACCACAAACCCACAAGACTTTGACCAGTTTATGTGATAACATGACTCAAGAAGAAAGGATTCAAATCCTCAAGACTCTAAAATTTTTGGAAATAATACCAAGTCAAGTTTTTCCACTAGAATTGCACAACACCAAAACTTTCCCTACCAAAGTTGGAATAAGAACTTTGGACCAACAACAAAAAGTATTGAAGACCCAAAGAGAGGGCCATTAAGATGTTGGGGATGTTTAGAAGAGAACCTATTAAGGGACTTCCCTCATATAAAACATAATAAAAGAAGGGTCTATAATTTCCAAGAGGCCGCCACAGTCAATGATGTGTCTAGGATTATCTCTCTATGCAAAAATTGAGAATTGATAAGAAGATCACCAAGATTCAGTGGTGGAAAAAGAAGGTAAACTTTCCAACCACCCTGTTTCAATTTTGATTGACCCTGGATTTAATTTTAGTTACATTTCTACACAAATTGTTGAAGCATGTGTTTTACAAAAGGAAAAACATAATAGTCAAGGCTAGTACAACAAGCCACATGAACCAAAAGGAAGGTAATTGAATTTATTAAAGCATGCCAATTTGACATGAATGGGATTTCCACACAAGTAGTCCTAAATATACTTATATTGGGGTCATATGATTTTATGACTGACATGGATTTGATGGATTCTAATAAAGCTAGAATAGACTGTTATAATAAGAATTTAGAGTGTGAATATGAGGAAGGGGAGAAAAGGACCTTACATGGAGTGCATAAACCTATATATGTGAGAAAAAATTCAACACGACAAGTAAATAAGTGTTGCATAAAAGGATGCCCCTTATATGCCATACAAGTGTTGGAATCAACTAAAGAAAATAAGAATAATATTGAATATCATCTAGTGCTAAGGGAGTACAAATATGTATTTCCAGAAGAGATATCGGGCTTACCTCCCAAGAGGGACATTGATTTCTCAATTGAACTCATGCCTGGAGTAGTACAATTTTATAGAGCACATTATAGAATGAGCACACCTGATTTGGTAGAACTTAAACTACAACTGAAAGAAACATTAGAGAAAGGATACATATGGCATTGTGTGTCTCTCTAGGACCACCTTCCTTATATTTTAAAAAGAAGGACGACACACTTAGATTGTGCATTGATTATAGATAACTGAATAAGATGACTATCAATAATAAGTACCCAGTACCAAGGATCGATGATCTCTTTGATCAGCCAAGAGGAGCTACAATATTCTCAAAAATAGACTTGAGGTATGGGTACCATCAAGTAATAATTAAATATGAGGACATATACAAGATTACTTTTAGAACAAGGTAGGGGAATATGAGTTCTTGGTGGTGCCATTTGGACTTACAAATGCACCAACCACCTTTATGTGCTTGATGAATAGTATCCTTAGTAAATATCTGGATAAATTTGTATTAGTGTTCATTGATGACATCTTGATTTATTCCAAGAACAAGGAGGAGTATGATATTCATCTCAAAGTAGTGATGCAAGTGTTAATGGAGAAAAAATCATATGCCAAATTCAACAAATGTGATTTCGTTTAGAAAAAGGTCCATTACTTGGGCCATGTTATTTCTTAGGAAGGATTAGCAATGGACCTTGAAAATATTAAAGCCATCATGAATTATCCTGCACCAAAATATGTGATAGAAGTAAGGTCATCCATGGGGCTGACTGGGTATTACAGAAGATTCATACAAGGGTTCTCAAATATTGGTCACCCAATCACTTCAGTCCATAAAAAGGGAGTGAAATTTGTTTGGAAAACATATTGTGAAGCTTATTTTCAATGGTTAAAGTATCTTCTAACCCATGCACCTATTCTGAATATTGTTGATCCAAATAAATATTTGTTAGTATGTACAAATGCTTGCAAGGAGGGACTCAGAGGGGTTTTGATGCAAGAAGGCCATGTAATTGGTTATGAGTCAAGAAAATTGAATGAACATCAGACTCATTATGTGACTCATGACTTGGAGATTGTTGCCAAAGTGCATGCTCTAAAAATGTTGAGACACTATATGTTGAGAAGAAAGTTTGTACTCATGACTGACCATAGTGGCTTGAGATATCTATTTCACTAGCACAAATTGAATTGTAGACAGGCTATATATATGGATCTTATCAATGAATTTGGTTTTGAAATCCAACACATTATAGGTAAGGAGAACTGGTTAACAGACACACTTATCAGAAGTATACAAATCATTCACATGGCATCCATAAGCACATGTGAATCAAATATCAAGGAAAGAATTAGAAAAGCACAAGAAGATGATGAACACTTTAAGATTGCAAAAGAATACTTGGAATAGGATCCAAATGGACCAAAGTATAGTGGATACTGGTTGTTAGAGAAAAAGTTATTGACCTACAAGGACATATTGTATGTCATTTGTTTAACTGAATTGAAGAGGCTCATAATGGATGAACTTCATATAAGGCCATATTTTGGTCATCCTAGATACCAGAAAATGATAAAAACGACAAGAAAGTTGTATTATTGGTTGATAATGAAAAATGACATAACTGAGTACATTGAAAAATTCTTGGAATGTCAACAGGTCAAAGTAGAACACAAGCACCCAACAGGGATATTGCAACCCTTTCCAATTCCATAATGGAAATGTGAATTCATCTCAATAGACTTTATCACTAGACTACCAAGGAAAACAAAACAAAATGATTCATTCATGGTGGTTGCGGATAAATTGAGCAAGGAATCTCACTTTATTTTGGTGAAATCTACCCATAAAGAAATCGACATTGCTAATATTTTTATAGAGTATATTTCCAGGTTGCATGGCATTCCAAAGATGATCATATCAGATCGGGATTCCAAGTTCGCTTCAAGTTTTTGGAAATATTTGTTCACAAGTTTTGGGACTCAATTGGAATTTAGCATAACATATCATCCCCAAATTTATGGACAAATAGAGAGCATGGACAAGGTGTTGGATGAAATGTTGACGATGCATGCATTGCACTAGCCAAGGAAGTGGGAATACTACTTACCCTTAGTATAATTTTCCTACTACAATGGCTATCAATAGTCATTAAATATGATCCCTTTTGAGGCATTATATAGAAGAAAGTGTAACATCCCAATCAACTTGAATAATCTGGTATACCAAATCAATCTTGGACCAAACATGTTAAAGGAAATGGAACTTGAAGTAGCAAAGATGAAACATAATTTGAAAGTGGCTCAAAACAGGAAATTCTTTTATGTAGACAAGAACAAAACTCGAAGGGACTTCAAAGTGGGAGAACATGTGTATCTCCAGATCAAACCTAAGAGAATATCCCTGAGAATGGGAACTTGTGCCAAGTTGGAACCATGGTATTGTGGGCCATTTGAAATTCTTGAGAGAGTGGGACAAGTAGCCTACAAGCTAGTGTTACCTCCCACAATGAAAGCACACAATGCTTTCCATGTATCTTTGCTTAAGAAATATGTTCGTGATGCCAATCATGTAATTGATTGTTTTGTGATTCGGGTCAAACCCGAGGGAGAATTCCAACCTGAGCCTCAATTCATAATAGACAGGAAAGAGACCCTTCTTCATAATCCATCCATCCTGCAGATCAAGGTGTGGTGGAGAAATTTTGGAGCAGATGAGAATACATGGGAGTTAGAGGATTCCATGAGAAAGGCATACCCATATTTTTTCACTGTTGTACATAGTATTTATGTCGGTAGGTAGAACACCGAAGACGATGCTCCTTTAAGGGAGAGGGGAATGTAACACCCCATTTCCCCCTAGTATGTAAATATATTTCTAAATGTTGTCATCATTCATGGCTAGTATGTTTAATGTTTTGGACCATGATGAACAATTAAAATGATAAAATGCATTTTGATGATAATCAAATTAATTTGTTGATGGGTGGAGCACTTACAGAAAAAAATGATTCCATGAAAGGGATATGGTTCCACTTACGCAATAAATGGGGAAAATAGATAGTCTCAACATTTATTGCAGGTTGCAGGGCATGAAAACTAAGATAGAGTTTCTCTTGGACCTGGGAGTGCCAGAGTCGAATTGAAGCGTGGAGATAGTCATTTTTGGGTAATTCAATGCCACAAATTTAGTGGTGCTGTCCATTTTTTGATATGAGAAAAACTTTCGCAGCTTGATTTCAGAATGAGGTATACTTATGTATTTTACCAAATTATTTTGTTGAGTTAATAAAAAGGCCTACCCATTTGAGTGCAGGACCCAAAGACGTAGTCCACCAGGGACGAACTCTGTTTTCAAGTTTTTTTTGTTCAGATTTGATTCTTATGTCTCTTCATTATTGAGATTTTCCTTCTTTAATGGTGCACTTTAATTTATGCTCATTTAATGCAATTCTTTATAAGTCACTTCAATGAAAAGATCCCGGATCATGTTGGTATCAGAGAATTCCTCTTTGACTTGAATTGTTGAGTGTGAATACTTAATAGGGCCAAGCATAAACAGGGTGAAATAAATATTAATACTTTCAATCCCAAAGTTGGTCATGCATCCTGAAGGAAGAAAATGGTAGAAGAGGAAAAACATGATGAACAAGAGAAAAAATTACATATAGTCTTTTATCGCATGTCAGAAATGGTCGAACGAATGTATGGAGACTACGAGAAGAGGATGAAGAAGAAAGGGAAGAAAAATGAAGAACATGTTGATGATGATGCTTTAGTAAATCAAGGGGATAGAGGAGACCCTCCCGAGCCTCCAT
>SNQJ01S0172107.1:0-12607 GCA_010110895.2 Picea sitchensis
TCGCTTCTCACGAGGTCAAGTTCTCGAGCCTTTTCTCGTGAGGCTTCGATGCATGAGCCCATGTGCGGATCCAACGGTCCTCCCACATAATATATCCAACGGCTATTCACCTCCTCACGCCTCGCGTCCTCGTGACTCGGAATACCCAATGGTTGGGCTCTCACCCTGCGAGCTCCCGAGTTCATGAGATCCTTAGATCTCCTCCACCTGTCCTTCTCAGATGGACGCTCCTGATCCTTTCACCACTTCGCTACCTCGTGACCTCACGTCTCACGAATTTTAACACCAAACACTTGGGTGTTCACCCTGCGAGCTCCCGATATGTGAGGTGCCACCTGTCCACTGGCCAACTCCTATGGATCCACCCTATCCTCGGTGTAGTCGAGATCTCGCTTCTCGAAATCTCGCGGCTCTCCTTTCCAAAGTTAGGACACTTTCCTCACGAGGGCCCGATAGGCGATCTCCTGAACAATCCAACGGCCCTGACCGACTTGGATCAACGGTGCTACCCCTCCTGAGCTTTGAATCCTCTCCACGCTTGCGCAGTAACTACCTTGCACCTATGGGAGATCCAATGGTTCTTGGAACCTCCTGAAATCTCTTCTGAAGATTTTGTCTGTACGTTCTCCCCTCGAGGATTCTGCAAAATAAAGGAGTGTCTCTTCACGAGACGTGTTTGTTCGCTCGCCAACCTGCGACGCTTTCCTCCGACTTCCAACGGCACCTTTCCTGCACTTGTTCTTCGATGAACTCGAAGTCCTATACCTTTTGAGCTTGTTCTTGACTTCTCAAGTCCTTCAGAGAACTTCTTGTGCGCACTCCTTGTGGAAAATATTCCACAACGTCTAAGTGTTGAAGTAGTTTGACTCTGCGCAACTCTTGCAACAACAGTCTTTGATTCTCTTTGCTCAGATTCACAACTGAGACTTCTTCTTCAGCCTGCGCACTCCTTGCACGGCTTCAACAACCCACTTCCATTTTTGGGTGAATGAGAACAAAAGTTAAACTACTGAGCCTTCATCAACGCACTCCATGCAGATGACTTCTACTGCACACTTTGCAGGAATCTCCTGGCTCAGATAGAGAAACAGTTGAACCTCAATCTCTCTCCCTTCCAGACTTCAGTTTGAAACATAAAATCACATGCACAGCATATACAAAGCAATGCATAACAAGAAAGCAAACATTCATGAGCATAACCTCAATACACAGAGAAAACAACACAAACCATGTGCTTGAATCAAATCTTCATTCTATTAATTCAAATGTCTGTACATGGGTGTCCTTCATATAATATTCTCTGCTTGCTCTCCTCTTCTCCTGAATGCTTCTTCTTCTTCTCAGATATGTTACAATGATACAATGAGGGTGTCTATATCCTTTTTCCCTCTCGGACTCTACACTATCAAATCTAGACTTAACATCCTATCTACCATCATTAACTAGATTTAATGCCTCCTATCTACCAAAGGACGAGAGCTTAAAGGCTCAAGGTCCAATACAATATACAAATGCGCTTTCATAAATGGTTCATTAAAGATTTTATCTACAATCCCAAAGCACTTCAAAAATTTAGGTTTGTTTATCCAGCTGATCTCCGCTTGATGTGCTGGCTCGCTTGATGAGTTGGCGATGCTCCTGCATCATGTTTCACATGCGAATGATGTTGTCAGATACGTGGTAGATTTAGGTGTTGTAGTGAAATGGGTGCTTTAGTGTTTGAGAATCACAAATGCCACTTATAATGGTTACACTGAGATGGTCCATGATAATTGTAATGAATATTGTACAGGTGTTTTGGATAGCAGAAGATTTATTACTAAATATGTCTCACAAAACAGTTGTGGAAGACATGTTGGAGGTGGAGTGGCCCATTAGGAAATCCAAACTCATGCAAGTCACACAGGAGAGATCATGAAACCAATTTTATTGGAGAAGCTACAGTGGTGCTTGAATTCTCTTGGCTTTTAGAAAAAGTGATGAAAAAAAGGAAGGAGCAAGGTATCAGGTTAATTGTTGTCAAGGTGGATATTGTTGGGATTTAGTGACAAAAAATTACCAAGAACAGTTTTGGATCCTATTATTCTACATTGGTTACAACCAAATAGACCAAGTTAGAATATGGATAGGGATTTCATTTATTAATCAGTTTCTTGTGTGAATGTATAAATTCATGTAAGCTCGTAGAGGCAAAACGATTGAGTGTGAGAGACGGAGTGAGAAGTTGCCAATCTAATGTAATATCGATGATTTGAATATTAAGACAACCAATGCCTATGCTTGGTGGAGGTAGCCCAACATTTGGGTGAACCATGTGAAATCCCTGTCTTCTTATTTGTATGATTGTTAATTATCATATTTGAATTGTGTTTTCCGCATTGACAATTCTAACACTTACAAGGGTTCAAATTTTTTCTATGGACAACTAAAACTATTTTAGCCTTGATGATTAACAATGATCATTTAGATAATAATTCAAATTCATGTATGTTTAAAAAAATTTGGCATGTGAGAGTGCTACATCTCTATTTGATAAGATCCTTGAACTACGTAGTTACAATTTTTTCCATGTACATTTTAGAAAGATAACCATGAAAAATCCTTAGAGCCATCATTGTGATACTACTTAATAAATAAACAATGTGGAAATAAGATTGAGCTATCACTGTGGGAAAAATGAATTATTGATAGTTTCCTCTAGGTTAATGCCCAAATCCAACACTGTTTCTCGTTGAAGCCTATCATGCTTCCCCATGACCATGACCTGCTAAAGTCTAAAAATAATTACCCTTGATACGCATGCTCAACATATAAACCCTAAAGCCTAAACAACTACCACTGGTTACAGATGAAACCTACCCTTCGTCTTATTTTCTCTATAGCCAAAGTCGTATTTTGTTTTGGTGTAAGATATATTTTAGGATTCAAAGGCTTAGATGTGTTAGATTTGTTAATTTGATAAGTAGAGACAAATATAAAGAAAAACATTGGGAAACTTAAGGGGTATGGTTGGTTCTCCTCATTATTAAAAAAAACTTTCACAATGGTTTTGTGATGCCTAGATCCAAAAAATTGAAGAGAAATGGGAAGATTGTTTACTAGCTTGTGAATAAAGTGATAGCAAGTGTCAATATGTTTTTTTTTTAGGTTAACCACATGGTTTTTGTACAATATAATTGTTGAATTGTTCTGAGATAAAATAGAAGTTGGCTCCTTCTCCACATGTGCAATATTTTTCAAGAGTCTTCTTAGCCATACTGAATGACATGATGTTGTAGCTAGTTGTACCTGCAATATACCTTAAAAAAAAATCCACCTTTTCAGTGAGAGTCCTTGGGAGGCTTCATAATTATGGAAATGAAACTAACTACATATAGAACATGAGGTATAGTTGTAGTAAGGTACATGAGTGTTCCTACAAGCCTCTTATATATTGTTGAATCAATGGTTGATCCATATCCTTCTTGCTCAATTTTTTTTTATGTTGTAGTAGGTGTTTCTATCGATTTTCAATTGTTTATCCTGAACATATTGAATATATATGGGTGGCTGCAAGCTAATGATGGTCTCTCATGATGCGTTAGTGGCAATGAAAACATGGAAAAACAACAATGTTAAATTGAAGGGATTATTCAAGGTACTTTTACAATGAATTTGAATATGGTATAAGAATATGAAACGTAGGAAATTGAATTAGATTTCTGAATATACAACTTTTATCCATAGAAATTGTGAATAACTATGTAAAAGTTCTATTTTTTCTAACAATGGTATCTAATTTTTCCAACAAAATATAAGTTATATGTTTTTTTTGGTGCATGTTTTGAGTACCTTAATGGCGAAATTTCATTCCAAAAACTTGTATTCTTGTAGAGAACCAGTTTTTCTTGTGCCGTGTATTTTTTTGGAAATTTATAATATTATTCTTATAAATTTTTAAAATTATCAAAGTCAACATATCCATGAAATTACAATGTATTTTGTTCATGCAAGTTAAGAGGGTCTTAAAATGATCAAAACAATTTAATCATTACATTAATAACAATTAATACAATTAATAAATTAATTTATCATTACATTAATATAACTGTTTAATTAATAATTTATTAAAACCCTAAAACTCTTTAATTTAAAACACTTCTATATTTTTAGAGATGACCCTAGACTTCAGACTTCTCCACCTCCTACTAACTCATTATTTATCTATGCTCTTCAGATTTATCTTTACCCAGTATTTGATGTCCTAATGATGTTTCCTGATATGGACTCGAAACGTCGACCTTCGATAATCAATAATGTGGATCCTCTGAATCCTCAAAACAAACCACCCCACATAAATCTTGCAATCCAAAAATGTTTTCTCCTATAGCCATAAACACTTATATTGTAACCATCATAGCTCTTGTAGCCAAAATGAAGTGGACGTTACACCAGATGGATGTGAAAACAAATTTCTTAAATTTTTTTATTGAAGAAGAAGTGTATATAGAAAACCATAAGGGTTTCAAGTTGAAAATAGAAAGACTCACGTCTGCAGGTTGAAGAAATCTTTGTGTGGGTTGAAGCAAGCTCCTAGAGCTTGGTATGGAAGAATTGATAGTTTCCTCACAAACTTGGGCTTTACCAAGAGTAAATTTCATCCTAACTTATACTAAAATTTTATGAATGATGAGACAGTTATATTTCTATTATATGTGGATGATTTATTCTTGATAGGAGAAAACAATCTCATCACAAATTGCAAGAAGAATCTCACTGCAAATTTTGAAATGAAATACCTAGGCCTGATGCATTATTTCTTAGGTCCTGAAGTTTGGTAGATCCCAGAGAAGATCTTCCTTAACCAAGGGAAGTATGCAGTTGAAATACTGAAGAGATTTGACATGTTGGAATGTAAATCCATGAACACACCCATAGAAACAAATTTTAATCTCTTGTTTGATACTTCATCAGAGTTGGTTGATGTTACTCAATACAGACAAATGATTGTCTCATTGATGTATCTAAAAAACACCAGACTAGATATACTCTTTGCTATGAATACCTTGGGTAAGTATCTGGTGGAGCCCATACATGTTCACCTTGTATATGAAAATCATGTGATGAGATACCTTAAGGGTACATTGGACTATGGCCTCTGTTATACTGGAGATTGTGACTTTAGATTGTATGGCTATATTGATACAGATTGGGATGGAAGTGGTTCAGAAAGAAAAATCACTTCAAGATGTTGTTTCAGTTTGGGGTCAACCATGACTTTGTGGCAAAGAAGGAAGAAATCCAATATTTCTCTCAACACAACATAAGTGGAGTACATTGCAACATGTTCCTACAATTGTGAATTCATATGGTTTCAGAAGTTGTTGACAATGTTTTTCGATATGGATATGGAACCCACCATGATTCTATGTGAGAACCCAGTGTTCCATGATAAGTTGAAGCATAAAGAGATCTGGTACCACTACATTCTTGACATGGTGTAGAGGGGAGTTGTAAAGATCCAATATGTTGGCACATATGATTAGGTTGCAGATGTGTTGACCAAGCCTCTATCTCCTATGAATTTTGAGTACTTCCAAGAAAATCTTAGTGTTTTCTGAATTGACCTCCCTTGAAAGGGGGAGTGATGTTGATAATACTATGGTATCCTGACCAACAACAGGTAGCTCAATTATGATTTTATATCCTAGTGGATTGATCATCCCTAGGAATATCCCGAAGGTCTTGTAAGGATGGTTTTTCAGAGTACCTGTGCATGTATATGGAAGCTATGGTCAGTAGTGGTAGATCCGTTAGGATTTTATATCCTAGGGAATATTATGATTCATTGGAAGATCTAGAAGCTCCATTAAGGACGGTATGTCATAGTACTACATGGTATCCTATTAGGATTTTATATCGTAGGGAATCTTATGATTCATGGGAAAATATCGAAGGTTTGATAAGGACGGTTGATGCACCTGTCTCATTTTGGTGTCATAGGTTGTTGACAATGTTGTTCCAACTTTGTGTTGTGGTTGATGATTTTGTTCCAGCTTCATGTTTTTGATGTTGATGTTTCAACTTCATGTTGTTGATACTAATGATGTTACTCTAGCTCCATGATGTAAGCGATGGTGATATTAATGATGCGAAAAACTTCTAATGATTTATAGATGTGTTAGTCAGTGTTCTAGATGTCGATGATGATGCTACCATATCCTTGTCTTGATGATGTTGTATTGATTCATGTTAGTAGAATACCCTTCTCGTTAAGGGGGAATGTTGAAATATTGTAATTTTGAAGAATATTTTAATTATATTTGAGTTATTATTATATAGATCAAATCCCCCTTTGCAGATTGATCAATCCAGTTCTTTTTTAAGATCAAATCCCCTTTTGTGTATTGGTCAACATATATTTGTATGGTGGTATTTGTAAAGTCAACCCCTAGTAATTATAAAATGGGTTTAACCACTTCTATCATAATTTGGCTCCACCAAGGGAAGAGACGCAACCCTAGTGCCACCTCACAACTTGTATTTATATGTGAGGATGGTTCTCATTTGAACACACTCACTCACTCATATAGTGCACATATCTTGAAGGCATATGCAATTGCAGGAGAAAGGATAAGAGAGATGCATGCTCAACTTTGGTCTGTCTTTGGTGTTTTCATCTTAGTCTTGGCATTGTATTGACAATCTATTATTGCAGATGTTTTTCTTTGGTTTCTTGCCCATGGAGGTTTCCCAGGATAAAATCATGTGTACCTTGTGATTGTGTTTCTTTCAATGATCCTTTTAATATTTTTTTTTTGGAAATGAATTGAACACTCACGTAATTTTGAATTAACCTAGTAACAACAATAAAATCTTAAAATTTTCAAATATTCTCACTTTCATTTTCTCCAACACCCCTTTAGGGCCTGTATTATTTCTTAGGTATTCATGGATAATATATTTAAACTCCATGGTATGATATACTTGATTCTAATGTATCATGATCCCGCACTCACTAAAAGGTCATGGAAATATTTGTTTCAACTCCAAAGAACGCAATTGAAAATAAACACCACATATCACCCAAAAATTGTTGGCGAGACCTAAGTTGTCAACCGGTGCTTCGAAGCATATTTGATGTGCTTTACATTTGATATATATTACCAATAGTTTTAAGTACTAAATCTATCCAAATTTTATTTTAATACAACTTATCATGGTGCCACTCGCATGACTCCCTTATCTGAGGTGTGGGAGGTCAAAAAAACCCTCAGATCTCAAGACAATATTCTCTAACTTGTAATACAACCAGGTTATAAATGTGTATAAGTACATATGTTTTTATAGGTTTTTTGGAAAATTTCATGTTTGGGCTAGAGTTCCTATGTATGTATATTTTGATCTAGAGTGCCTGTGTGATAATAATACAAAGAGAATGTATGTCGAAAGACCAATGATCCTAGAATTGTACATTGAAATCACACTTACAATATTAATAAAATAAATCACTATTATAGACCAAGTCTAACAAATTATTATGGGGGATTAATATTGTTATAGCCTTGATTTCCACCCTACAAGGCCAGAAGGAAATCTAGTAGAACATTAATGCCAAGACACATATCTATCTCAGGATTTGGGACATTTTTTAGGGTCATCATTGATACTACATGTGAAAACATGTGATGATAGTTGTTGGCCATCTATAGTGAAACAAGTAATAATCCCTGCAACCTTCTATATTCATAGATTTATGAAGAAGTAAGAAAGGGATGAGTTGTATATTTGCAGCATGAGCTTTGGAACTCACGTCATTCGAGTATCCATTAGTTTCTAGAAGATATGAAATATATCCCAAGCCTATTCCAAGTATCCATATAAGAAAGGAAATTCTTGATCATGAGGGGGAAGAATCATTTGTAGAGTTATGCTATCCAAATATAAAGGAGCTTCCCCATCTACATTTGTTGTAGTCAGGTTTCCTAGCTTGGTTGAAGAGTCGAGGAGAAGTAAGGAGCAAGGAGAAAATGGGACTTCATTCACATCAAAGGTATGATAAGTGATGTATTTCCTACATTTCATTAACANAGGAGCTTCCCCATCTACATTTGTTGTAGTCAGGTTTCCTAGCTTGGTTGAAGAGTCGAGGAGAAGTAAGGAGCAAGGAGAAAATGGGACTTCATTCACATCAAAGGTATGATAAGTGATGTATTTCCTACATTTCATTAACAGATCATTGGTTTTCCCCTAGATATGTTTGTAGTTGGTTTACAAATAGTTAGATCAGGTCTTGTAATCAATAGATCAACATAGATATGAATTGAATTGGTAGTTCCTAACACTCTGAGAATAAATAGATTTCTTTTGGTTTATTTATTTTGTTCATGAAGCGGGTTGGAATGACTAGATATAGAACTCAATGTCTACAACAACCATGAAATATGAAGAAAACCTTCAGAAAGTAAGGTATACCATTCTCTCCCTTATTGGTATAAACATAATTATTTATTTATATCTAGGGAAACCATTAGAATTATATCCCCATTTTCTATACAGGATTAATAGGAATATCTTAGGGATATATAACTTACCATACCGGTGTGATTTATCTATGACATAACTAGAAAATCCATTGGGGATGAATCTTTGACTTTTCACTAGTTTAGACTTCATTTCCAATTAGCCTATGTTTTTTTCTTGTGATTTCATTTGTCTTCCATGTTACTCCTCCAAAGTCCATNGGTGTGATTTATCTATGACATAACTAGAAAATCCATTGGGGATGAATCTTTGACTTTTCACTAGTTTAGACTTCATTTCCAATTAGCCTATGTTTTTTTCTTGTGATTTCATTTGTCTTCCATGTTACTCCTCCAAAGTCCATATCTCTAAAGTTTGGTATATATGAGATAGATATGAAGAAGATCCATCTTTAAAAAAAAAAAAAATCTAGAGTCTTCACATGTTGCAGTATTACTGTCACACTACACATCATTGGTTGCAAGACCTGTGACCCATGACAATCCTTGTAAATTGGGAAAACTATAGAATTTTCAAAATTTTGAGATTATATATGACCTACATGATCCCTAAGTTCTTTATTTTATCTTTTCTACAAAGGTATGTCCACTGTTTGAGTTTGGTGGTCATACAATTGCCTTCAATTTCTATTTGGTGTGTTTTGTGTGGCTTGTTTGATTCAGTTTTCTTGATTTCTATTAATCCTATGAAGTTGGGAAGTGAACCCAACATATATGAGAATATCTAGTAGTTTTATACTTTGATTACATTTGGTTTATCCTCTTGTGATTGATCTTCATAACTAGATCATTTTTTGTGATTTTTGGGTTCAGATCTCCTGTAGACATTGGAGTGTGCCAATGTGCATCACTACCAATATCACACTACCATTTTTTTGTTGTTTGCTGGTTTTGATTTGCATCATCATTTGATTAGCATAAAGAAAAACGTTCATTTCAAAAAGAAGAAAAAATGACAAAAAAAAATTGCACCCATACAAGCTTTTGTAGCATTAGAACAAAAGTGCATTGGTGAAGTGTTTGATTTGAATTCTTTTATGAAATTTGGATCTAAATTGTGTGTGTGGTTTCTTGATGTTTGAGGATTTATTTTTGAAGTTTACAAAGAAAAGGAAAAACCTATTTCCCTCCCATAGCTAAAATCCATTGAAATGGATAAATTGCATTGACATCTTTGCATTCCTTGGTTGGGTCAAGAGTAAAAAACACCATAACAATTCCATTCATTTCGCTTTGACATAAAGAATATCCATAAAGAGAATTGTGTAATCTATCATCTATTAGAAAATTTTATTTTTTTAGTGAAACAACATTAGATAGGCTTAGGGCCTTGGAATAGGATTAGAGAGAGAACTCTTCAATGCCGCTAAAACAAAACCTAGGAGTCATTAAAGAGTGAAAATCCATTTTTACAACTAGTGTGTTGGGAAGCTCCTTTAGCATAGGATTTAAGAAGGAGGTTGCATCAGGGAAAGTATGGATATTACCCCTCTCTTCTTATTTTGATGTTTGCAGTATTGATTTGATTACTACATATATGGGGGTTTCATTGGTGCCATTCCTTCGTCTTAGGTAACACCTTAGAAGCTTTGGGATAGTTACCCTTCCCTTACATGTGGTAAAAACTAAAATTGTTTTCTCGGTCATTGATTGTGCGGTGGTATCCTTAGTGATAATTCCTATGTATCTTATAGAGGTGACTATAGGTGGGATGTGCTTATAGTACCTCAGATATACATTCGTTCATGATATTAGTTCCCCAAAAGAGTTTATTCCTTAATAAAGGGTTCTTGCATTGGTCAGGGTTGTTTCATGTCGATCATCATAACTACTCCTCATACCTTCACAATCGAATCTTATGGGGACTGCATCTCCCCTATAGGGTTGGTTTTTGGAAGGCCCCATTAGTCATTGGATTTCTTTATCTTTTCCTAGAGTTGATAGGGGTTTTATCTTTGATTGAGAGTCTATAATGGCCTTAGGTTGAATCATGTTTGATTTTCACATATTATCTTCACCATGCATGAATTAGCACGTCGGTATCATTGGTTATGGTGACTATATCCAATCACGGAGGGAAAAACACCTCTAAAGAGACATAAAATAGTTGACCAAGAATCCTAAGTGCATCATATTTAGTTTGAGGAGACTAGTTTGGTTGAAGTGAAAGTGGTCAATGAAAGTCCTCCACAAAAATTTAACCCTCCTTTGACTGATCTTCAAGCACCCATACATGTCCAAGCAAGTGAACATTTTAGTGCACCTTTATTTTTGTTTAGTGATCCTCCCAACGTGTCAGGACAGAGTGTTTCATCTAGTGTAGTTGATCTATCAATCCCATCTACAAAAGGGACTGGGGGAATCCTTGTGATGTCCAAATTAAATTATATTAGAACCATTGTACCAACACCATTTATTCATTTTTCTACCCATCCCTCAATGTGGGGGACAATGGTTGTGTCTTCTTTTCCATCCATTAGTATACCTAGTGATCATATTCACACCCCTTCTATTTTTAGTCCTTATTTTGAATATTTTTCTAGTGGGGGACCGAGCCTTGATTTCATCATGGGAGGTGGAATTCCTTCCACCTCCACTATTCATATGAGTAGCATGACATCATCAAGTGTGGGTGTACCCTTTGGATGGAACATTCTTAGTGGTTTTGGGGTTGTCTCTAGTGAAGTTGGGGCCACTACTATGTTAGGAGGTTTTAAATTCCCATGGTTTAGAACACCTTTCCCTAGGGGTAGACCCCTTTAGGGTAATTTCTCATAATAGGGATGCTTTCCCTTAATTAATACCTCAGGTATTAGAGGTTTTTTCCTTGGGACTAATTTTGGGAATGTTTTCCCTGTAGGGTATACACCTCTTCTTAGGGGAAATCCCCTTGGGGGAATGTTTGGTATAGGGAGAAACAATGCTCTTAGAAGTGTCACCATCCTTGGGGGAAGTCACTCTTTGTAACACCTCAACACACTTTTGATAGTAAAAATTTAGGGGGACTACAAGGTTCATTTTGTACAATAGAGACTTCATCTCCCTCCTAGTATTAATTTTTTCATATGTTGTTTTCTTTCCTCACAATGATAGACTTACATGATTTGTTCCATTTGAAAAATGACCCTATTTCCCACAACCCTTCATGTATAGTCATACCTTCTAAGCTATTGTTATAAATGCCAAAATTTGACAAAAATCCATTAGACCCCTTCAGAAACACCATTGCGTATCACTTGTCATACTCATCCAATTACTTAATGGATGATAGTGTGAGGTAATGTCTATAAAAAATATCCCGAACCACAATTTCTTCCAGCTGCTCATTTGGTATGAGATAGGAACATAGCTCTTGAAATAACTACATCAAGATACTTCCACCCATATTTATGATCATATTAATGAGTCGCGACGAGGGCATGGGATGATCAAGACCAATATCCCAGATAAAATATTGATAGAGTTGTTCACCAAGGATGTCTCTATGATTGGGGAACCTACCGAGGAGAAATATATCATGCGTTCCTAGCACTTGGATTTGATTTACTCACATTTAGACACCCTGTATTATATTATCCCACATGTTCCTAGGTCATAAACAGATCTGAAGAAGCCAAACCTAGGACCCCATGTCGATGGTGTGGTTGGTTATGCTTCACATGGCTCTGTGAACCAATTAGATGACTAGATGTGTCACGTGTCTATATTGTCACAACAAACAACTTCTAGTTAGAATGATCAAATTTTTCCAGTCCCTACTAACACCTATGAGGTGAATTCGATGTAATCCATGGAATTGAAGAATTGTCAGCAACCTAGAGGAAAAAATAAGAGTAATAAGAAGAAAAATTCAAATAGTGAGAAAGGAACTCTTACCACACAAAAAAATCAGGAGGGGGGCATGAACGAAAAGAGGAAGAGTCATTTCTCTTGCACGATTTGTGGGGAGGACCACACTACTCATAAATATCCTTAGATGGATGAGATCCATCACTATTTGGCATGGAAAAATACCCCCCAACAACCTATTGTTTTAATTCATCCTTTTCCCCATCAACATATGGTTATTTCTTATTGGGGTCTTC